>PVJD01001270.1:0-282976 GCA_004026545.1 Mormoops blainvillei | reverse complement strand
ATTTGGCTTTGTCAGTGGGTCCTTTATGCATGTTCCTTGATGACCTTTCCCCTCCCTTTACCCTGTTATCCCCTTCCCTCCTCCCCTCTGGTTACTGTCAGTTTGTTTTTTATTTCAATGTTGCTGGTTTTATTTTCTTGCCTGTTTATTTTGTTCATTAGGTTCCACTTACAGGTGAGATCATATGGTATCTGTCTTTCACTGCCTGGCTTATTTGACTTAGCATAATACTCTCCAGTTCCATCCATACTCTCACGAAGAGTAGTAACTCCTTCTTCTTTCTGCTGCGTAGTATGGTATAAATGTACCATAGTTTTTTGATCCACTTATTTATGTTAGGCACTTAGGTTGTTTCCAATTCTTGGCTATTGTAAATTGTGCTGCTATGAACGTGGGGCTTCATAGGTTCTTTTGAATTGGTGTTTCGGGATCCTTAGGGTATAATCCCAGCAGTGGAATTGCTGGATCAAAAGGCAGATCCATTTTCAGTGTTTTGAGGAAATTCGAAACTGTTTTCCACAGTGGCTGCGCCAGTCTGCATTCCCACCAATGGTGCACTAGGGTTCCCTTTTCTCCACATCCTTGCCAGCACATGTTATTTGTTGATTTGGTTACGATGGCCATTCTGACTGGTGTGAAGTGGTATCTCATTGTGGTTTTAATTTGCATCTCTCTGATGGCTAGTGATGCTGAGCATCCTTCCATATGCCTCTGGGCCCTGTGTATATCCTCCTTGGAGAAGTGTCTGTTCAAGTCTTTTGCCCATTTTTTAATTGGATTGTTTGCCTTCCTAGAAGGAGTGGAGTTGTGTGAGTTCTTTATATATATTTTGGAGATCGAACCCTTGTCTGAGGTATCGTTGGCAAATATATTTTCCCATACAGTTGGTTCCCTTTTCATTCTGCTGATGTTTTCTTTAGCCATGCAAAAGCTTCTTATTTTGATGAAGTCCAATTTGCTTATTCTTTCCTTTATGTCCCTTGCTCTAGGGGACATATCGGTGAAAATATTGCTGCGTGGAATATCTGAGATTTTCTCCTCTATGTTCTCCTCTAGGAATTTTATGGTGTCACGACTTACATTTAAGTCTTTTATCTATCTTGACTTTATTTTCGTGTGTTACCTTTTTTTATTTCTTCTCTGATCCTCTTTTACTTTGTGTAGATCCAGTTTCTGACCAAAACACTTCCCTTCATATATCAGCATCTTAATGCAGAGTTCGCTATGGGTCCCTCCCTGAAGCTGTCCCACAGGCCTGTGGGTAGGTCAGGTAGATATGTAAGCAGACTGCTAATCACTGTGCTGCCAGATCCTCTGATAAACAGCATTTACCCAGGGATTGAGAGAAAACCCCAGCTGTAGAATATTAAAGTTTGTCCCAGCCTCCCATATAGGACTGCTCAGCCTCTGGTGGGCAGAGGGTCCCTGTCCTACTCTCCAGCCACATGTGGGCTTGCCTGACCCAGAAACTCCAGTGACGGCTTGTCCAAAGCATAGCCCCAAGCAGATGCTTTCACCATCCACCCGAAATCAGTGCTGGGAATGGGCAGCCCTCAGCAGCAGCTGAGTCAGCTGGGCATCAGGGTCTCCAGTAGGGCCTAGGCTTTGCAGAACACTGGGCGTTTTCCCTGACAGGGCTTGAACAAATTCAGAGTATAACCCTGTGAGTCAGTCGCCCGCTGAGAACTAATAGCACCTTGTCACCTGCCCTGGCGGAAGTCTTTAAGTGCCCCTAGGAAAAAGCCTCTGTGAAGGGGTGGCACTTACTCCACTCTACCCCACTTTAGCCCGCTGCACTCCACTGCACTCCACCCCACCTCACTTGGGTCGCTAGGCCTTCTCCTCACTCCCAAACACTAGCTGCCATAGTATGCAGGCACTTCTTTCCAGTTTATTTTCTGGGGTGAAAATGTTTTGCAGCATTGACTTCATCTTGCTTGTATTGCTCACCACTTCTTTATACGTTGCTCGTCAGTGGGTAATGATCTGGCTTGCGTCGTGGGAATGGGTACCGCAAGCACACACCTCTGTGGGAAGCGGTGGCAAAGTCCTGTCTTCAAACTGGTTTTGGCCTCTAACTAGAAGAAAAAGTTTCTAAGCCCCAGCTTACTTCAGTCAGCCAGAAAGCTGGGGATGAGCGTGTGGCAAAGAGCAAAAGTCACTGAGGGAGACTTTAAACCTGGCCTTCGGTGCTGGGAGCGCCAGACCGGCCAGAGCACACAGCCTCTGTGCACCCCTGCAGGGCAGGAAGAAAGCACTGAAGTACTTCCCACGGGACCCTCCAAAAGAACCCCCTTAAAAAGATGTTTTAATAGATATGTGACAGGCCTCTCCCAAACCTAATCGTAATTGCTTTCTGGAAATAAGACAAGGACAGTAAAGGCTTTTAATAGCAAATCGCAGTCAAGCTGAGTGTGGTGGCACACTCATCAAACTCTAACAAAAGTCGTTTTTTTCCTGATGCTTATTTAAGTGAATTTTCTAGATACTAACAGCTTAATAGTACCCTTACCAGTCATCCCTGGAATTCAGTTAGGGTAGCCAGAAGGGATTTCCAATGGTGTAGAGATCCCAGACAAAATACATTTCCCCTACTCATGCCCTAATTGGAAGGAAATTGCATAGTTCCTTAACACCCAACGATATCCTAGGGTAAAAACAAACTTTGGTTGGTAGCAGTCTTCTTTTTTATTAATTCATTTAGCAGACACTTACCAAGTATTGCTGTGAGCTGGACGGACTCTCTGCTGGGCAGGCATGCCCATGGGGATGGGAACCGTCCCCCCTTGGCCTCCTTACTTATGCCCTTGCCTATTGTGAATTAGTCGACACTCCTTTCTGCCTGTGTTATAAGCCCTTGTTGACTTTAATTTCCATCCCTTGAACTTGATTAGATTTACAAGGACAATGAATAATTGTCAGAAATTAAGATCTGTTATTTTCGTTTTTAGAAAGTCATTCAAGTATGCATTGCATGAATGTATTTTTAACAAATCAAACCTACTTCGTTCTCATAATTCTCTTTTATCTTCTACAGATGAATTTTCTTCTAATGCTTGCTCTAGTGGGGAGTGAAATTCTTCCCCACTGCAGAGAATGGGAAGGATGACAGGAAATGTAGGTCACATCTTACTTTTTTTCAAATGTCTAATTTCACCACCTTTCAACAAGGATGGTCTGTGGTTTGACAGCATATCTACAGTGCTTCACATTCCAAGGAAATTAGACCATCTCAGTCTCCTGCTTAAAATTCCTCACTGGCTTCTCATCATCCCTTCCAAGATCAAGTCTAAAATCCCCAGCAAGACCCTGGATAAATCAGTCTGTCAGCCTCACAGCCATTTCGCCTGCCTTTCCTTCATGCCTGTTGAGCCTCTGGCCTCGCCGTGGGATACAGTGTAGGCCTGTGTCCATCCTGTCCTGCAACCCTGCCTCAGTTCCCTTCTTTTATGAAGCCTTTCCTGACCCTCAGGCTAGCCTAGGAGGCCTCTCTTCTGCACCTCCGAAGGGTCTTTTCCATTTCTCAATTTAGCATTTATTTTATGGTATTTTCAGTACACTATTTTTCAGAGTAGTTTTAGGTTTACGGCAAAATTAAGCGGGAGGTGCAGAGGTTTCCCGTGCCCTCCCTGCCCCCACGCATGCACGGCCTCTGGTGTTATCAAGTTGCCCCGCCAGAACTGTGCGTTCATTGCAATAGATAAACCTACTTTGACATATTCTAATTGTCCAAAGGCCATAGTTTACATTAAGGCTCACTGTAGAAAGTGTCCTCCTTCCTTGGGGTTTAGACAAATACATGGTATGTATCCATCATTATGCTATCATACAGAACAGTTTCACTGACCTAAAAATCCTCTGTGCCCCACCTGTTCATTCCTCCCACTTCTCTAACACCTGGCAGACATCGACCTTTTTACTGTTTGTATAGTTTTGCTTTTTCCAGAATGTCATATAGTTGGAATTATAGCTTTTTAAAACTGGCTTCTTTAACTAAGCAATATGCATTTAAGTTTCCTTCATGTCTTTGCATGGTTTTATAGCTCATTTCTAGTGTGGAAAAATATTCTGTTGCCTGGATGGGCCACAGTTTGTTTATTCATTCACCTACTGAAGGACATCATGGTTGCTTCCAAGTTTGGTCAATTATGAATAAAACTACTATAAATATCTCCATACAGGTGTCTGTGTGGACCTAAGTTTTTAACTCATTTGGGTAAATACCAAGGAGTGTGATTGCTGGATCATATGGTAAGACTATATTTAGTTTTATAAGAAACTACCAAACTACCTTCCAAAGTAGCTCGCTGTATTGTTACCAGATGGGGGGCCCGGCCCCGAGTGGGTCTGCCTAGGGCCAGCCGGTGGTGTGTGGGTTCCTGAGTTGGCACAGGAAAGATTTCACAGCATGAGCCAAGGTGATTTTGAGAGTACATTTATTAAAACTGGGGACAGTGAAACAAGGAAGGGCTTAGGGTAGAGGAAGCAACAGGAGAACCCAGGCTGGGTTGCCTTAGCTCACTGAGAAGTCATTGGGGACAGGTTCAGGGGATTAGCCTGGGATGAGCTGCTGCTGCCCGTTGCTCCCCTGATTGCAAGTCTTGGGGTCCCCTAGAGTTTAAGAGATGTGTGCCTATGGCGGTAGAAGTGATGGAAGAAGAGAGGGAAGGGACTGGGTCCTTTGTCTTGAGGCTCTTATCTCTCTCTTGCAGACAGGGATTTTAGGGGAAGTCTCATGGGAGGGTTTCAGCAGAATATTCATTGGTTTTCCAGGTGTGCCCTTTCAGGGTCATGGTCTCGAGACTCTTGATTGGTCAGTGCCAGGGCAGGGGGCCATTGTCATTGCAGTTGGTCCTGCCATTGCCCACCTGGTTTTGCTGTTTTTCTGGGCCTGGAGCTGAAGCACAACTGAGGCCTGGATTTCTAGGGCAGTGACCTTCTGTATCTGACTGTAAATTTCTCGGCCACTGTGTTCAGCTGCCTGTCTCAGTTTCCCTGTTCCACTTGTCCTGGCTTACCAGTCTGTCTCAGTACCTTTTTGCAGTCCCATCAGCAATGAGTGACAGTTCCTGTGGCTCCACATCCTCACTGGCATTTGGTATTGTCAGTTTTCGGGATTTGGGACATTCTTATAGATGCGTAGTGGTATTTAATTGTTTTAATTTGCATTTCCCTGATGATACATGATATTAGACATTTTTTCATGTGCTTATTCACCATCAGTATATCTTCTTTGGTGAGGTGTCTTTTCAGATCTTTGGCCCATTTCTTAATCAGGGTTTTTGTTTGTTTTGTTTTTTAGAGAGAGAGAGTAAGGGAAAGATAAAGAGAGGGAGAGAAACATTGATGCGAGAGACAAATATCGATTGGTTGCCTCTTATACACACCCCAGCTGGGGACCGAACCTGCAACCTAGGCATGTGCCCTGACCAGGAATCGAAGAGGCAACCTCTGTTTGTGGGAAGTCACCCAACCTAGCCACACCAGTCAGGGCTGTATTCTTAGTCTTGACTTTTAAAAGTTTAGTGTAGCCCTGGCCGGTGTGGCTCGGCTGGGGCATGGTCTCATAGACTGGAAGGTTGTAGGTTGTGGGTTTGGTCCCTGGTTGGGCCGCGTGCAAGAGGCAGTCTATCAGTGTTTCTCACATCGATGTTCCTCTCCCCCTCTCGCTCCTCTCTCCCGTACCCTCTCTCTGAAGTCAGCGGCTGTGTCCTCGAGTAAGGACAAAAAAAGTTTATTGTATATTTTGTTTAATAGTCCTTTAACAGATATGTCTTTGCAAATATTTCTCCCATATTTCCAGATATTTTACTTGTTATTTGTTTATCTGATTTCCCAACCAGATGGTAGAGTCCGTGACATAGGGATTGTAGCACTCATCTTTATGTTTTTAGTGCTGCACATATATCCCACACTAAATAGCATTGTGTACATATTTGTTTGTGGAAAACATAAATCACAAATGTTGGAGTAAAAAAGAAATAGGAAACCAAAGAAATCACAGAATAGGAGATACTAACAAACCAGTAAGAATATTTCTCTTTACTTATCAAAGAAGTGGAAACCAAGATAAGGAATTCCATTATGCCTATTAAGGAGGCAAATACTTAAAGTGATAACAGCACGCAGTGCAGTGAAACTGGCACTCCATGAATGGATGGTAAAATAGTGTGAATCAGAAAGACCTTGTGGGAAACACCTTCTATAAGGGTGTTCCTATACCTCTAGTACTCATACTCTTTGACACAGTAATTCTACTTCTAGGAATCTATCCTAAGGAAAGGGTGGCATTACAGAAAAGGCCGTAAGTAGAAAGATACCCATTGCCTAACCACTAAAGGAATTTGGAGGCATAAATGTCCTATAAGGAGTGTGTTTGAGGGAACTATGCCATATCACCTCAATGGAATATCAATAAGACAGATAAAATAATTTTTACAACAGCTATATAGCAACCTAAAAGGTAGACTGGTTTGCATGTAATGATTTCAATTTGTGTACATCTGGGAAAAGAATAGAAAAGATCAGGCAAAAATGAAAATCGTGGTTAGGTAGTGATGTGGGCCGGTTTAAAAACTTTTTATTGTTATAAGTGTGATCGTCCAATAAATGGAAGTTGCAAAAATCTTAGGAACATTTATATAAATTCACAAGACATTAAAAAAAGAAAAGAAAAAAGTGAGGCACTTGGATGTCGTTTATGTCCTGAGGAACAAAGAGAAGTTGGGGGGACAGGCCCCACCTCTGAGACTGGCTTTGCTTTCACTTGGGCCTAGGCACTGTGGTCGGTGTGGATGAGCGCACTGCTTTCTCTTGGCCTACATGTGACCTGTGTGGCAACGAGAGGTTGGAACAGAGTCCGGAAGACAGGTAAGGGGACAGTGTCTGGCCTGAAAGACCCTAGAGCAGCAGCAACCCAGTCCCGGGACCCCTACCGCCTTCCCACCTCAGGCCAGCTTCCACCGCACCAAGGGCCAGGCGGGAGCTCCGAGAGCAAAACCAAGTCCGCTGGGCTGCAAGGAAGAGGCCGTGGTGCACATCACCACCTAGCAGCGTCTTTTCTTCATAACGGGCATTTTGGCTGTCCTTGCAGCTCCTATATTGAAAGAGAAAAGAGCCAGGTTTTGTCCTCAGCTTGTTTATTATTAGGAGAAAAGAGAAAAACTCAGGGTAAACATGAATAAATGAAACTAAGTCGGTAACTGTACAGCTTGTCCTTTGCAGGGGCACAGATTTTTCCAGAGACCAATGAACAGCTACATAAACAGGCATTCCTTCCCTGCAAGTGTTACTGCACCCACTCCCTAGGGGCCTGGGGTCTGAGGCTGGGTATAGACACAGTTTTCTGAGTCAGTTCTCTGGCCTCCCAAGTTGACTGTGTCACATGATGGATAGAAAGGGGCTCATTACTTTTCTGCTTCTCAAGAAGCAAAGGGCAGATGTCTCCTTGACACCTCCCGGGTTGATGGCATTATGTATAAACAACTCATCCCTGGATTGTATTTAAGAGACAAGAAGAGTGTGAATCATAGGTTTACTTGGTAGCAATAAGAAGCATAGATACTGATGATTAAAGGCAGGTTTTCCCATTCAGGCAGAGAGAAAGCCCTGACTTCCCCTTGCCTGGCAGAGGGCTTCCCTTTGCTTCATGGGATGTTTGCTGTCTTCCTCTGTGCTCAGCTTGAATGAGGCTTCCCTGCCTAAGTGTCCCTTCCCCGGTTACATGCCCACCGAGCCATCAGTCGGAAGCTGAGGAGGTCGATGCCTGTCCCTCAGAACAGGCCTTCTTCTGGCCTATTGCAAGAACCTGGCTTTTGAAAGTAAATCCCCTTTTCTATCTCAGCAATCATTCATGTTTAGAAAAATGCCTGTCTTATTGCTAGACTGTTCTGATTTATGCATTTTCGAGTCTTGTCTTCCCTGTGTGTTTCCAAATGACAGAGGCGCCTTTTCCTGTGCAGACTGCTGCCGTGTGGTCACCTGTCCTCTTTTGAGAAGGCACCTTCAGGTCTTCCTGGACTGCCCCTCACGACCCCAGTGCACAGTGAGGGTCAAGGTAGGAGCTGGCCCAGGAGCCCATGCGCATCCCATGGCCACCTCAGGGAACCGCTTTGACTCACTGGCTGGGATACAGTTGCACCTGTTGCTCTTTCCCTGGGAAAAGGGTGAAGGACTCATCCTCAGGAGCACAATCTTTTTCTGTCAGTGACTTTAAAAGTCATGTTTGACTACAGGCTTTGAGATCAAAGCTACTAAAGAAAAGACAGGTGCTTCATAGTTAACATTAATTTTTCAGGACATGAGTGTTTTTAGCATGAGCACTTTACAGCAGTGGGATTTTTTAACCTGGCCCCTTTTCTGTTACTGCAGCTGATGGAGAACAGTATCTCTTCACTTCTGAGATTTGCCGCCTGTGAGGATGGGGTAAGTCCAGGGGCACCCAGCCCAGGTGTGTGTCCGTATGCTCTTAAGCCCTAAGTTGCCAGATCATCCCCCAGATAAAGACCCTTGTCCCATGTCCTTTCAATTATAACTTTCCCACAATATAATTATGTACGTGCTAAGTGTTTAGACTATACTGAGACATGGTTAAGTCTTACTACTCTTATTCACTGACAAACACCCATGTCTGGTAACAGGATCTTTCCTTTTTGGATCTGAGGTCGTTTCCTGATCAGTCTTATAGTAGATACATGAATCTGTACCCCTGGCTTTGCATTATGGTAAGACGTTGTTGAGATTTGAAGTTCTACTGCCATGGTTTCACATTAATGTGACAGAATTATCTGAGAGCCACACACTTTTTTTAAAATTTGGGTATTGTAGAGTTTGAGTAACTGAAAACTTTACCATTATTTCTCAGACCCAGTTCTCAGACCCTGAGAGTTACTACAATGTAACTCAGCACAGTGTGTGGTGCCCTCAGTACAGTGTAACTCAGCACAGTGTTATGCTCCCCCAAGGAAACCATCACCTGAATATAACTTAAGGGCCAAAGATAGTTTTCTTCCTCGTGAAAGTGGGCCCTCATAAAAGAAAGCAGTCTGTCATTGAGAGGCCACCTCTGTCTTGTCAAAGCCATTTAAAAGCATCACAGGTAGCCCATGGAATTGGCGAACCCCAGAGAGACGCACTGGGGTGGTGCCAGGGCACAGCCCCCAGGCCACACGAGGTATCTATGACCATGTTGGGGTCCACATCTAGGTAGCACACATGGGCCGGCTCATGAGGTAATGGTGAAAGGGGAGGCTAACCATCCACAGAATTGCTGATGGGTTCCCATGGCCAAATTCCAGCTCTGATTCCAGCCAGGATTTGAGCCTGATTTGATCCATCCCACGGAGGCTGCCTCCCCAGCACTTTGCCATTTGTTGTCCCACCCCCTCCTGCACCCCAAGAGGAGCTGGCAGCACCAGGATGTGAGGCAGCTTTTACGTTCTTTCATCTAAACCATGACTATCGGAATTTGGATTAAATTGGAATGCAGCTAAATCCATGAACGGATTCTTTAAGCAGCACTGGTCTGACTGTGGTTCCCAGCTCTGATTTCAGAGCAGAATCACCTGTGGAACTAAAGCATTTCTGGCTCCCTCCCAGGGCATGTGTCTTTAAAGCAACTTGGTGACGCCCCCGTTTCCCCAACTCCTCACCCCAGTGCTAAGCAAGGGGTTGTTGTGCCAAAGGGATTGATGTTTACAACAGGCCGCAGGAGGGTTTATAAACAAATATTACCTGATTGTTTAAAGGAAAATGTAAGATTACAATGGACCAAGAAATGTGCTCATTACTTTTCTTACAAGTTGTCTCATTTAATCTCCCCAACATCCCAGTGGGGAAGAATCCACATTTTACTGTTTAGAAAACAGAATGCAAGGCTTATAACCACTGTTTCTGTTGGATGCAGAGACATTCCACAAAGGGAAAGCCATTGTTATCCTCGCAGGTGACCACCTAGCAGAGTCAGTAGCCAGTCCAGTTTGAGGTGTGGGGGTAACAGGGACCCTTGTGTGTGTGTTTCTGCTCTTATTGAAGTTTGTGTATTTAACAGGTGACAAGTTAGCAGTACTTGTTAGCTGATTCCTTGTTGCCTCATCTCTCAGTCTCTGGGGGAGAGAGGGAGAGAGGAAAACAGAAGGGTGAAGTGCTGGGAGATTTCAACAGGTGCTAAAGATAACGGAACTGGGTTATCAGGGAAATATATCTGTGGAGAATGTTGGGGGTAGTGCTGGTAGAACTGCTTTAGGAGAACACAGCAAAATGAACCAAAACCCACAACCTAAACAAACTAAAGGCAACAACACTTGGTGATGATGCACACCTCACCTGCGATTCCAGACAGCGGAAAGGTGCAGTGTTTGCCCTGCAGTCCTGTAGGTGGCCTTGGCAAGGCCCTGTCTCCTGCTCGGTGCTCGAAACCACCCCACCACCACCACCACTGAGAGTGACCTAGCGCCTCCTCTAGGAAACCTCTGGTGATGGACAACCTTTGACCACTCTGCCTTAAGGACCCAAAGACCAGAAGGAATCTCTGGTAGAAATCCTCTCTTTTTTACTTGATTTCTTTCTGATTGAGGCTGACTTGTACCTCCCACACATTAAACTTCTCAAACTGCAATGCTCTTTTATAAAATACTCCAAGAGGTCAAAAGAGCGTGTGTGTACACATGTGCATTGGATGAAAGGTACTGAGTTATGATAGCCTCAGGTACCAACTTCACAAGTGCCAGAAAAATAAAGGTAAATTCCAAGCATGAGTTACATTTTAGTTGACTCCTTACCTCTACCCCCAGCTTTACTCACAGTGGATAATCAGACCTTTATACCTGACTAGAAAGGAGCAGTTGGAAGACAAGTATAAAATGGACTTATGTGTGCCCTGGCCGGTGTGGCTCCATTGATTTATTCCATAAACCGAAAAGTCATGGGTTCGATTCCCAGTTGAGGCACATAAGAGACAACTGATCGATGTTTCTCTCTCACATCAATATTTCTCTCCCTTTTTCTCTCCCTCCCTTTCCCTCATTCTAAAATCAATAAGCATGTCCTCGGGTGAGGATTAAAAAAAAGGATTTATGTGGATAGCCATCAGCCATGAGTTTCCCAGTCTGGATACTCTCCATCTTCTGGGTGAGAATGCACATTTGCCTCAATCCGAAGAATTACATTAGGACTTTATATGAGAACTATAATTCCATTGCCTTGAATAAGGCACTGCTTCCAGTTAGGATACAGGAGTGTTAAGTTTTATGCCTTCATTTTAATGTGGTCCTGCTACAGAAGTAAAAACAATGGAATTGGCTGTTGTTGTACATGTCAGTTCTCAAAGGTAACATGACAGTGAGATGAAATTTGGAGTTTGTTTCCTTAGCTTTAGGAAAAGCTAAAGGAAAATATACTGTGTCTTTTAATAAAAGAGATACATTTTACACATATGCACATATACATTTCTATGGGAGTACACATGAGTTTGTTGGTGGGTGTGATTGTTTTAATTTCCACCAAATATAAAATATTTGTAATTTAATCTCCATTTATAAGTAATAGTATTCATTATTGAAGACTGTAGCTGCCAAACTTGACATTTTTTCAAATTATTTTTGCTTTTTTCAAGTAAGAATTCCATACTTTTACCCCAAGTAAACGTGCAAGGCTGACTAAAATGTTAAGAGATGATAAAGAAGTAGCTAGCTGTCCTATCTCGATCTTCCCACCCCTGTAGGGCGACCTTTCACTGTGCACCACCTTGTGCGCTGTCTTCAGAATGGCAATCTTGCAACTCTTTCTTGTTCACTGCTATTTCTTCAGTGACAGCCCCATCATGGGCTCATAGTAAATGCTCAGTGAATGATCGAGGGAGTGGGCCATAATGTTGACACCTATGTCCCATGTGATCCCAAGCCATAGGAAGGCCGTACCCACCACTGTCAAATCATATACTTTTACTTCCATCATTTCACTTTTCTTGACCAGCGACTCTCATTCCCCCATGACTCCATTAAACCACTCTGTTGACCTTACACTACCTTTTTATACTAAGCAACCAAAACTTTTTTGTATTGTTTTTTTTAGAGAGAGAAACATCAATTGGTTGTTCCACTTACTTACACATTCATTGGTTTATTCTTGTATGTGCCCTGACCAGAGATTGAACCTGCAACCTTGGCATATCAGGACAATGCTCTAACCAACTGAGCAACCAAAACTCTTTACACATCCCATTGAATCGGCCAGATATTTCACACCATTCATGCCTGTCTTATAGACAGGAAAACGAAAGTATCCCAGTGAGTTGATATTAGAGCGGTGTTCACATCCGAGACTGATCCTGATATTTATTGCTTCAAAACAAACCATCTCAAACCTTGGTGGCTTCCACACTTATTCTGTACACAAACCAGTTTGGACAGGGTTCTACCAGGACAGCTCCTCTCTGCTCCAGTGACATCAGCTGGTGCCTCAAAGGCTATTCTGGAGTTACAGAAGGGCCATCAGTGCCCAACTAGCTGTTTTGCCTCAGACCTGCCCAGGCTCTGACCAGATACCCACGCAGCCTGGACCCCCTCACAACATGTGCCTGGGTCACGAGAGAGGCAGGCAGAAGCTGGGCACCTTTCCTGACAGAGCTTCTGTGTAACTCATTGTCTGTCCACTGCATTGTTCCTGAGACACCAGTCACTGAGCCCAGCCTAGACCCAATATGTATGTGTTCAATACATATTGAACAAAACCATTGTAGAGATTTGTTAGCCATCTTGCTTAGAGAAAGTGAGATATACTTTTGATATTACTCTGCAGATGGCAGCAAAGGAGTTTCTGAAAGAGCACATTACCTTATAGGTCTTCAGTTTCCAGGAAGGCCAGGGATGTCATTTTTCCCAATGCATTTTAGCCTCTCTCTATGTTCAGCCCCATCTCCACCCCAGAAAGAAAATGTTCTGAGGTTTGATCCAGAGAGACTAATGAGGGCACAATACACCTTCCTAGCCCAGTCATCTGTACCACTGCTGCCCAGTGCCCGGTGTCCATCTGGAGATGAAACTCGCCCAAGATAAACCAATTATCATAAGATAGTCACGAACAGAATGTGAATAAAACACTTTCTGCATACAGCATAGAGGTGTTTAGCTCAGCATAACTCTAGAAGAAATAGTATCGCATTAAGGAGGGAAGTTTGGGGCAAAGTACTAGAAAATCATTTGACAAGAAGTGTTGCTAGATTGGGGAAGTGCCCCAAAGGAAGTGGGAGACAGCGGCATGCATGAGGCATGCCCAGCCCCCAGCATTCAAAGCTAATAAACAGGGCATATCCCTTTGTAGGTCTTCCCCCAACCTTCAGTTCCTCTCCTGGGACAGCCGGCTGAGAGATGATTATCATTACATTCCCTAACAAATATCAATAAGGTATTTTAAATGTTCTTGTGTAAAAACAGGACTCAGTTATCAGAAAAAATTAGTTCCTCCATTTGCCATATAAATGGGCTTTTAATCATAGTCCTTCATTTTTTTTCCCCCGTGTTGTCCTCAACCATTTGAAGAGTGGAAAGTCATGGACTGGGAAAGGGCTGTCTCCTCTGCTCTTTGGTGTTCTGTAGTGTTGGGAACAGAACGTGCAGGGCTAACTCTGTTTGTTTTAACCAGCATGCCTTTTCTCACTGCAGAGTTATGAAGTGAAGAGTGTCATCGGAAAGGAGGTGGGGTTGTTAAATTGTTTTGTCCAGTCCATAACCACCCACCCGACCAGCTGCGTTGGATTGGAGGAAATTGAGCTTCTGAGTGCCGAAAGGGCCTCCTAAGATTACCATGGGTTGTCATAGGAATCTGTGAAGATTGCAGTGTGGCTGGAGGGGTGCTGGTGGTGGTTTTTGGTAGTTATTTGTTAACTATGTATTTTATGATCTTGAAATGGAACTTAAGATTTTTCTGGGGCACTGTTAATGGTTTTGTAAACTATAAATCAAAATATTTTTTCTACATTTATATATTATTACCTTTCTGCAAACTCAGGAACATAACTGTTAATAAAGCTTACATAAGCTAGAGGTCTTCATTTAGTATTTATCTTAGGCAATAATAATGCAGCAAGAAAAAATTTTGTTCAGTTGCAATTTTAAAGTGTTTAAGTTTTACCACGATTCAACATGTTTTTCTTATAGTATTTGTTTTTAACATTCCCTCAAAGAATACACTGCAAAGCTTAAACCTTTGTACTATATTGTTATAGTACTGTTCTGCTACAATAAATGTACATCCTAAGCATTTTGCACTTTTGTTTTTAACTTCAGTATTTTCGGGGGGAGAATATTCTGGGGAACTTTGTCAGAGTTTAAAATGTTATAAAGTATAAATAAGTTAACCAGTGTGATTATAGGTATACTGAACAGAGATATAATTAGCTCACTCTAGATAGGCCTGTTTAATCATACTGGATACTCTGCAGAAAGAGCCAAGATCACAGACTGAAGAGGAGTGGATTATTAACATTTGTTTTGTTGGCAGAGATTTAAATTAAATATAAAACCATGAATTAATTAGCTTTGGACACAAAAGATTTTGTTTTCTCCCTTATAACGATATAATCATAATAGGTCATAGTTAATTAATTACATAATATAGATGTACTAGCCAAGATCAAGAAAGAGTGCCTAGTACCCAACTTTCACTGGGGCAAAGGCAAGGGCTTTATTTACTTGTCCAGATTAAGCTTTGAAACATTACCATTACATGGCAAAATAGCCGTTTTAAGTAGCTTTGTGGCTATGCTTTTCATCTACTACATGACTATTTTGTATTCACACGCACTTTGAAAATCTACTTGTAGCTGTCCATGAGACAGGAAAGTGAAAGCAAAGTCCCACGAAAACCAATGATAATTCAAACATGCTTATAGTTAGAGTAACCTAAGTCATCCTATACCCCCTCGGCCCTCAAGCAGACAACTAAAGTTAGGGAGCTCTTCAGCTGTTCTCCATAGGGTCCCAGATCAGCTGCAGGGCCAGTCAGCCAGCCAGTCCCCTCCCCAAGTCTGGGTACTTTTTTCGGAGCACGTTCCACCAGAAATTTGCTAGCTTTACGTGAGTTTAGTCGTGCTTCGCTGATCTTAGACAAGTTAAATAAAACATTTGGAGGTAGACTTTGGCATGTTTCAAAAGCAAAGCAGACTCTTCTAAGAAGCTTGGTTCCCCGTCAGGGGTGACACACCTGGGGCCCGTGCGGCCTGCCAGGTGCTGAGCTGCACACCTGGTACTGGAACGCTCCCTTCCCCAGCGGGGTCCTGAGGCCCCCAGCGTGCAGGAATCACCGTAAGTACAGGAATCAGGATGGTTTTAAATGCTTCTTTATTCTTACAAATACTGTAAAAATTAATATAAAAAAGTGAGTATGCTCAGTCTTTTCCTCTTATCTACAATACAAAGGGTTGTCTTAAAAGTCTTTTTTTTTTTTTACAAATGTACCTTAGCTGCATCAATAAGAGTAAGATGTAGAAAAAGCTACCATTATAAAAATAATTTAAGGGAAAATAAACATGTATAGCTTCTCTCGAAGTTCAGTGGTAGCCAAGTCCAGGCTGGAGCTTCCTTTCACTCACACGGCGCAAAGGAACTGCAACAGGCGCCTAGCGGCTTCTCGCAGCGTCCGGGCAGGGCGCGCTTCGCTCCGGGCCCGTCGGGTCTGAGGTATCGGTCGTTGGTGAGTCTCCCCGCGCCCCAACCCCGGGCCACGCGTTACCGGCAGTCCGCGGCCCCGGAGGCCGACAGGAACGACGAGCTGGGCAGCTGTTTGAAGAACTGCCGGAGGCCGGTCAGGTCCCGCGTGAGCTGCTCCACGCGCTGGTGCAGCTTCTCGTTCTCTGCCGATAGTTCCACTAGCTTCTGCTGCATCTCCTGGTTGCGCCGCTTGGCCTTGTCCCGGCTCTTGCGCACCGCGATATTGTTGCGCTCGCGCCGCTGCCGGTACTCCGGGCTGCCGCGGTCGGGGCCCCTCTTGCCGGCGCTCTTCTCCCGGGTCTGGCCTGGTGCGGGACTCGGCCCCGGGCTGCCCCGCGGCGGCTCCGGCGACGTGGGTGGTGTTGGTTGCCCGGCGGCCGCCAGACTCACTACTGTCTGCGCGCACGCGGCCACCTGTGCAGGCAGCAGCGAGCCCGGCGCATCGCTGTCGCCCCACTCGGGCTCGCGCTTCAGTGGTCGCGGGGCTGAGCTGCCCGGAGTTCGTGCGAGGTTGCCAGGCAGCAGCTCCAGGGCGCCCGCCGCGCCCGCCGCTCCCGTCTTGTGGTTGCTGTTGAAGAGGTCGGCGAAGAGCTCGTCGTGGCACAGTTCCAAGGTGGGCACGGCGGCCATGGAATCGATGTAGGCGCTGAAGTCAATGGCGCTCTCATCGTCGTACATGGCGGGGGCAGAGGCGCTCGGCTCGGTCAGGCGGGCCGGCTTACCGGTCCTGCCAGGCTCGTAGAAGGGCGCAGGTTCCGCGGGCCAGGGCGCGCCGCGCGCCGGGCCGTCTAGGCTGAAGAGGGCGGAGCTCATGGCGGCGTCCGGCTAGGCTGTGTGCGAGTGCAGCTGTCACCTCACTGGGCCGTGCCCGCCGCCTTTTCTAGCAGGACTGACGTGCAGCCCCCGCCCCGTCCCGGAGCCGCCCCTCGAACCTTCCCCGGCGGCCCTCGTCCTTACTACACCCCGGAGGTCCCCCCACCCCGCGCGTGCGAGGAGGGGCGTGTGCTTCCTCCCCCGCCCCCGGTCGTGCCGGCCCGAGCAGTCCTGCTGGGAATGACCCTCCCTCTGCCCGCCCTCAGGGTCCTCCTTCTCTCCTTCCTGTTTGTGGTGTTGGGAGCCTCTTCGTTCTTCCGAGCCGGGAGTGAAATCAAAACCTGGACTTGGCCTGGGTGCGCGTGTCCCGGGCCGGTTCCCATAGTCAGAGGGAGGGAGGCCGGGGGAGAGCGACCCCGGGACGTCCTCCAGATACGGACAACGCTCGGCCTCGCGGCTGGTGCTTCCTGACCGAAGAGGGTGGCAGGACAGGGTTTAAAAGAGGAGAAGGAGTCGCGTCGCAGCGTCCAAGCCGCAGGCCACCGTGAATGCTGTTGGCTGCAGCTCGCAGAGCCGGCCAGGTCCGGCGGCCGTTCCGAAGCCCCGCAAAGGCCGGGACGGGGGAACCCGCGCTGCCCGCGCTCCTGCTCTCTGTCCGTGCAGTGCGGTTTCTTCCAGATCTATTAAGGCAGTGCCATCTTGTGGCGGTAATATTCGTTCAGTCCTATTTTTAGTTTCAGTCCCTTTTTTTCTCTCCAACATTCCAAAAAGAAATTATTTTGATTCTAAAGCACTTGAGTCCTCCTTAGGAAAAAGGTAAGATTTATACTAGCAGATCTGACGGGGTATTAAGTTACTAGCTCTTCGCATTGTCAAATGCATGAGAAGACTTAGTATGGATTGTCTTTGCTCGTCAAGTTTCCTGCAATTTGGGGCAGGCATTTCTGCTCAATTCCATGCATTAAATCACTGCCCCTATTCGAACCTAGGCTGCATCTCACACCTCTTCTTGGCTTCGGCTTCTCATTCACCAGACGTTGGGTCCAAACAACAAATGCTCCACAAACTGCTGCCCGACTTTCTGCATTCAAGTCCAGAGGTAACTTCTGATACACTCTGGGATATTTCATAGATTTTCTAGAAGGACAAACGTATTGCTTTAGAAATACTCAGAGTACACAACGTTGATGTTATACTGTTAATTGCCCTGTAAGGATAAAAACTAGGATCATGTGTAGTGTGAGCCCATGCACACCAAGGGAAAAAGCCTAGTACAAATTTCTTAGTTGTTCATTTAGGAAACCATAAAAACACTATTAGCCCCAGCTGGTGTGGCACAGTGAATTGAGCACCGGCCTACGAACCAGGGGACCGCCAGTTCGATTCCCAGTCAGGGCACATGCCCGGGTTGCAGGCCAGGTTCCCAGTAGGGGGCACACGAGAGGCAACCACACATTGATGTTTATCTCCCTCTCTTTCTCCCTCCCTTCCCCTCTCTCTAAAAATAAATAAAGTCTTTTTTTTAAAACAATATTAAAGTCTTCTCCAATTAATTAAGAAATGAAAAATTTGTATTTATGTGGGAAAACCATATTCTCAAAAATAACTCAGTGAGATGATTAGTAGATTCAGATATCAGAGTCAATGTAAGAATATTTACCAAGATGAAGTCCAGTTTGCAGTGTAACGCTCCTGAAGAAAACCTTGTCAGAGTACCATTTGACATTTGGTGTTGAGCTTGAAAAAGATGCTAGTCTTTCATTTTTATAAGGTATTAACCAGTAATTAATAATCAGATTTAAGAATTTTCTTCCCACCCAAAACATTAATTCGAAAGACTATATGCACCCCTATGTTTATTACAGCATTATTTACAATAGCCAAGATCTGAAAGTAACCCAGTTGCCCATCAATAGTGAATAAAAAAGGCATGGTACATATATACAAGGGAATATGAATTAGTTATAAAAAAGAATGAAATTTTACTTCATTCTTTTTTAGACGTAGAGGGTATTATGCTAAGAGAAATAAGTCAGTCAGAGAGAAAAAAACCTGAAGAACAAACAAAACTGAAACAGACTCATAGGTACGGCGAACAGACTAATGGTCTCCAGACGGAATGGGCATTGGGAAGATGGGTGGAAAAGGTGAAGGGATTCAGAAGTAAAAATTGGTAGTTACAAAATAGTCGTGGGAATGTAAGTACAGCATAAGGAATATAGCCAATATTGTAATAAATATGTATGATGCCGGAAAATACAGGGAGAAAACTTTGTAAAGTATATGATTGTCTAACTACTATGCTATATACCTGAAACTAATACAAAATAATATTGAATGCAAAGTATAATTGAAAAGTAAAATTAAAAAATAAATCCTTTTTTTTTAAAGATTTTATTTATTTTATTTTTAGACAGAGGGAAAGGAAGGAAGAGAGGGAGAGAAACCTCAATGTGTGGTTGCCTCTCATGCACCCCCGCACTGGGGCCCTGGCCCGCAACCCAGGCATGTGCTCTGACTGGGAAATCGAACCGGTGACCCTTTGGTTCACAGACTCACGCTCAATCCACTGAGCTACACCAGCCAGGGTTAAATCAATTTTTTTAGAAAAAGAACTTTCTTCCTTTTTCCAGAAAGAGGGAAAGGAGAGTTTATAGATACACAATAATGGATTTGTTGTAACATTTGAGGGCATATTAAAGACTTTTTTTTAATAATAAAATTAAAGACTTTTTTAAAATAATAAAATTAAAATAATTAATAAATTTAAATTTTCGTTTCTGTGACAGTACTTGTTCAGAGTCTTTTCTGGAATGTTTCAACTAATAATTTATTCAACATAAATACAAAGTTGTTAAACTTTTCTCATTGTTACAGATCTGTTTCAAATAATTATTTGTGTCTTCTCAAGTCTTTGGTATTCTGAGTAGAACTGTCAGAAGGAAGGAATGAAGCAAGAAAGCATTCTGGTTGGAAACTTTTGACTTCCCCATGTTTACAAGGACATTCCTATGTTGAGCACAGTTGAGTTGTACACGTGGACTTTCTGAACACACCAGTCTTTAGATATTCAAGAGGCTCAAACTGCTTAAAATGTGCCATACTATTGTTAAGTGCGATCAGTATTAGAAAAAGCAACTCTTTTTTTCCTGCTTATCATAACATGGAGTGACCATAACTCAGTTCTAATGTGGGATCATTTTTGGATGCTCCATATGGGGCAAGATACAGGGAAAGAACAGCACTCCAAATTAAAGTCTAAAACAATGAGAATGGTTTTTGAGCAGTGCCATCTAAAACAAAATGGAGCTTCAAGAGGATGTTGACTTTAGCACCTTCTTCAGATTATTATTCTCAACTCTGAGATTAGATACATTTGTTAAACTTTTGCCTTAGGGCTGATTTTAACCTTCTGGTATCTTTTCTTGTGTCTGTGTCAGACAATAGTGAGGTTACAAACACAGTCTTTTCCCGATAAGCCTTAGTCCCAATGTATGAGTTTGTAAAAGGAAAGATGGGCCAAAAATAATAAACCCAGTGGGTGTTGGTGGGTCATACATCCTTCACACTGTTAAAGCCTATGTGTATTTTTTGGAAACGTGCTAGCTGGGTAACATTTCTGCATTCACTTCAGTCTCTGAATTTAAGAGGCTGGGCCCCCAGATTACAAAGCAGCCAGAGCTGAGAACAGGTATTTGATTCTGTGGGTCAGGTGTGCAACCTGCCATGCACTTATTCACTTTCCCATTAATAAGAACACAAAAAAGAAGTACTTTGTCTTTCCAGCCTATATTCTTGTCTAGTGGATTCATGCCTCCCTAAGCCCACACCTGTCGCACCTGCCTCCCACCTCCCTCTCACAGCCCAGGCACATTCAGGGTGGCACTTCAGCCACATTTGCTCACCCAGGACGGGCACAGCAGGTTTGCACTCTGACAAACTGTTCTCCCCATCCAATCTATTCTGCAGATGGCTGCCAAGAGCTCTTTGAAGAGAAAGATATTGTCACATTATTCTGTTCATAAAATATTTGAAAGATTCTTTGCCAGGGGAATGGAGTTTGTTTTTAAATATGAGCCCTCCACTGTCCACTTCTTTAAATCCATTTCCTACCACAAGCAACAGATGCCTGACAACTCTGAGGACCCCCACAGACCTGCCTGGGCCCAGTTTGTGATGGTGATGGTTCTGGTACCCTCTTCCCTCTCCTGCTTGGCTGGCAAGATTCTTCCATCTGCTAGAGCCCAACTAGAATAGCGCCCGTCTGTTGCTTTCTGTGACTTACTTTAACCATATTAATCATTTCCTCATCTGGTTTCTCAGGAAAAATTCATCTTACGTCTTGCCAGTTTTTAAAATTTTATTGTTTTAGAGAGAGAGGAAGAGAGAGAGACATCAACTTGTTCCACTTATTTATTCATTGGTTGCCTCTCGTATGTGCTCTGACTGGAGATCAAACTCACAACCTTACCATATCAAGACAATGTCCTAACCAACTGAGCTACCTGGCCAGGGCCATATTGCCAGTTATTAAAGGCACAGTTTTTCATATTTTGTCGAAACTGAAATGCATGTGACAATCACCATGGGCCAAGGTGTCAGTTACAATGTTTGGTATTATTGCCTGCATATGGGTGTCAGTGGGTAGGAGTGGAACCCTAGGGATAATAGTGGAGAGTGCTCTTTTAAGAGATTCTACATCACCAACTCTCCTGATGGATAGAGAGCAGTATTGTGCATAAAACCCAAACATCGACAACAGATATCAAAAGTGATTCAAAGGAGGCAAATAGCGAACATGAAGAAGTCTAGGAATAACTTCAGCAATATGTCTGGCCTTTATTTTCTGATTTACATGTGCATGAGAATGATACAGTATTAAATTCAATGCCTTAAGGAGATTAAGTCCTTTTTTAAAAAAAATATTTATTTTTAGAGGGGAAGGGAGGGAGACAGAGAGGGAGAGAAGCATCAGTGTGTGGTTGCCTCTCACCCACCCGCAACTGGGGACCTGGCCCACAACCCAGGCATGTGCCCTGATTGGGAATCAAACCGGCAACCCTTTGTTTTGCAGGCCAGCACTCAATCCACTGAGCCACACCAGCCACACCAGGGCAAGTTCTTTATATGAATACAAAATAGTAATTTTAAGAAAATGAGAGGAGCAAAGTCACTAGCAGTGGTGGAGTAGGGCTCTGTATCTCCACAATAACAACTGCCAAAAACTGTCAGAATGAGCTTTGATAGAACTCTGGAATCTGGCCAAAAACTTAATCAGAAGAAAGCATAATGAAGAAAGAATCTGCTGTGTCGGAATAAGAGAGCACTGTAGCATTTTAATTGCCTGCTTGTTGTCCCCCAGTCTCCAGATTGCTGGCTGTGTGAACTCCTGGAGTAGATTGCTGTTGCCAGGAGGAGCAATGCGGACTTCAGTGTCAGCAAACTGAGGCTGAGTGTTTGGACATGCCCAGTGGCTCCCTGATGGCTCAAAGCAAGGGCGGCATTTGGGAATTTGCTGAAAGCACTTAAGGGCAACACGATTGGCTGTGGTAGCCTAGGGCAAGCAATAGAGAGACTCAAAATCCTGGGAAGGCAGAGCTTGGAAAAGGAGGCAGGTGGAGAATAAGGGCTTTTAAAAGGTCCTGCATAAGGTGGGAAATCAAGAAGACCACAGGCATGCTCAGAAAAGGTCCAAGAGACCTCAGTCTTTCACTTCTGGCTGACCCAAAAGCTCTACTCATTCATCAAATGAAAGCTAAGGCGGAATTATGAACAGCCTGGTTAAGCTTGGACTATCTGAACACACCAGTCTTTAGAAATTCAAGAGGCTCAAACTGCTTAAAATGTGCCCTACCATTGTTAAGTGCGATCAGTATTAGAAAAAGCAACTCTCTTTTTTTCCTGCTTATCATAACATGGAGTGACCATAACTCAGTTCTAATGTGGGATCATTTTTGGATGCTCCATATGAGGCAAGATACAGGGAAAGAACAGTACTCCAAATTAAAATCTAAAATGAGAATGGTTTTTGAGCAGTGCTATCTAAAACAAAATGAAGTTTAGACAGCACCACTCAGAATGGTTTCGTGCATTTAAGGTAACTATTAAAATACCAGCTGATCACCAAGCCAATGAGACAGATTTCAGTGGCCACACCCAACAAAGAATAGACATTATGAAATAGTTTTGAAAAATCACTGAACAAACAATAACAGTCAAAGCAAAGATCATCATAAAATCATGAGAAGAGAAAAATCTGATTTCCAGATTTGCCAAATTATAGTGTTCAAAATATGACAACAAAAATTTTTGAGGCTACCAAAAAATAAGAAAAGGTGGCCCATTCACAGGAAAGAAAGAAACTAATAGAAAATGTCTGTGAGGAAGTTCAGATATTGGACTTAAGAATCAAAGACTAACTCACCTGTCTTAAATATGCTGCAAAAGCTAAAAGAAACTATGGACAAAGAACTAAAGGAAACCAAGAGAATAACATATCATCAAACAGAAAAAAGAAACAGATTTAGATATTATGAATAGGAACTAAATTCTAAAGCTGAAATTAAATTTAAAATTTACTAGAGGTTTACAACAGCAGAACTGAGCAAGCAGGAAAAAAGCTGAACAATTGATTATAGAACAATTAAAATTATGCAATCTGGGGAGCATATAAGAAAACCATGAAGAAAAGTAAACAGAGCCTGAGGGAATCTGTGACATACCATCAAACAGACCAGCATAAGCATAATGAGAGTCCCAAAAGAAGAGGGAGAGAAGGGTGTGGAAAGAATATCAGAAGAAATAATGACCAGAAATTTCCCAAATTTTATGAAAGGCATGAATCTACCCAACCGAGAAGCTCAACAACTACCAAGTACAATAAATCAAAGAGATCCACACCAAGAAAGATCGTGGAAAGCCAAACACTAAGAGTGAAGCAACTCATCACAGAAAGAGATCCTCAATAAGATTAACAGCCAGTTTCACCTCAGAAACCATGGAGGCCAGAACTAGTGTGATAAAAGACAAATATGTCAAAAAGAATGATATATCCTGCTAAGATGAAGGAGAAATGAAGAGATTCCCAGATAAATAAACACTGAGGGAATATTTCACTAGTAGGCCTGACTTACAACAAATATTAAAGGGAGTCCTTCAGGCTGAAATGAAGATGCTAAAACAGTAAATCAAAAGCATATGAAGATTGGTGAAGGTAGCTACATAAATAAATATAAAAGTCAGTATTATTGTATTTCTGGTTTGTAAACCTTCCTTTAGTTTTACTATTTGGTTTTAAAAGATAAAATGTGTGGAATAATGTCAGCCACATAATGGCATAAGACATTCCCCCTTGTTATTGCCCTTTTTAATCAATGAGTAGACATTCATACACACAAACAAAAGCACCTTGGTGGGTCCTTTAGGACTTGGCATCATATTCTAAAGGACCCAGGAAGTGTGTCGCTCATCAGTGCAGCTGGTAAGAGACAGGTAAACTTCTTGAACAGGCTACAGAACCAGTGAAGCCAGTGAAACAACCTAGATCCTTCTCACCACTGTCAGGCAAAAATTGGGCTAATGCTGGTGTAGGCACTCATGCATGAGAGAGAACTTGCATAAAACCAGTCTCCTGCAAGGAGAATCCAACACACCACTGGAGGGGCAAAAAAAGAAAAAGCGAACTTTGGTTGCAGTGGAGGCAATAAGATAAACTTTCCCGGTATAGCCCCTCTCCACAAAGAAACGGTGACCTGGGTGATTGGTCTCGCAGAGGCAACCTGTCCTGTAGGAAAATGGAAAGCACAAATGAATGCCTGCCTACCCCAACCAAATGGGACACATCTGGAGAAACCCATTTCTCTCTGCCAGCACTCAGAGAACTAAAGTGGAAGCTCTACCTCTGGAGGGAGAGAGGCTTTTGAGAAAGAGGCAGATAAGAATTTCAAAAGTCTCCCTGAAGGCCTGGCTCAGTTTGTTGAGCATCCTCCCACAAAGCAAAAGGTTACCGGGTCAGTTCCTGATCAGGACACATGCCTGGGCTGCAGACCGGCATATTGCAAGAGGCAGTGGATTGCTGTTTCTCTCCCTGTCTTTCTTCCTCCTTTACCTTCTCTCTAAAAGTAAATAAACAAAATATTTTTTAAAAATGAAATAATTTCAAAAGGCATTAATGGGATTGTACTCAGCAGAAAGTCCACCCAGAAGCCTCTGAGAGTGCCATCCTTTGGGGATGTCCTTACTATATAGAAATGTACCCTGTGATGTGTTGAGTGCTAAACCCATATCTCCCCGCACTCTGCTACTGGCTTTTTAAGGACATTCCTCAGTGTGACTGCAAGAGTCAGCTCTAGTAGACAAGAAGCATGCTCAGAAAATAGGCCATGGTCAGTTTGCAAAGAAGAAACTATGAATTTGAGCTAAAACTCTACCTTCTAGGAAATAAAAAAGAAGTTACTAGTACCAACTTTGTGAATGGTAAGAAACAGGGAAGACATAAATATTCATGCATGACAGAGAGCAAGAAGTGTGGAGCACATTCACCTTCACAAACACAGAGGAAAAACTCACAAATAGCAGTACATTGCACATCCTATCTAGTGAAGTCAGTGAGCACAGAGTTTAGGATATGTCTACTACAAATGTGAAAGTACTGATGTATGACTATAAGGAGTATGAAAAATTAAGGAAATATCACTTTAAAAAAGGACAGCTGTCCTGCAGCTAAGCTCAAAGGCATGGAACATTGTGATCTAACTGATAAAGAATTCTAAACAGTAGTTATGGAAAAACTCAACAAGTTACCAGAAAATTCAGAAAAGCAAACTCAGTGAAACTGGGAATAAAATATATGAATAAAATAAGTTATTTTCCAAAGAGATTGAAATTATCAAAAAGAACCATGCAGAATTTGTGGAGCAAAACAAGTCAATGAATGAGATGAAGAATGCAACAGAGAACATTTGTAACGGGGCAGGCCAAATGGAAGAAAGAATAAGTGACTTGAAGAACAAGAATTTTGAAGTAACACAAAAGAATTGAAAAACATTTTTAAAAAGTGAAGAAAGTCTATCTGAGCCATGGGATCCCATCAAAGAGGCAAATATCAAAATAACCAGGGTTACAGAAGGAGAAGTAAGGGAAATAAATGGTAACTGAGAGCTTCCCAAAACTGGGGAAAGACTTGGACATACAAGTCCACAAAGCTAATAGATCACCCTATTATCTCAATGCAAAAAGACCTCCAAGACACATTATAATATAAACTCACCAATCCATGTTAAAGAATCTTAAAGGCAGGGGGTGGTGGTGGCAGGGAATGTAGCCTACAAAGGAACCCCCATTAGACTATCAGATTTTTCATCAGAACCCCACAAACAAGGAGAGAGTGGAGTGACATATTCAAAGTGTTGAAAGAATACTTTTGCCAGCCAAGAATGCTTTATCCAGCAAAGTTATTCTTCAGATAGAAAAAAGAAACAAAGTCTTTCACAGAAAAACAAAAGCTGAGGGAGTTTACCACTACTAGCCCTATCTTGCAAAACAGGATGAAAGGAATTCTTCAAGCTGAAATGAAAAGACACTGATTAGTGATATGAAAACATAGAAAAATACACAACACACTTGTAAAGTTCAAAAATATACAATCAGACTTAGAAAACTGTAACTCTATGATGGTGTATTAACCATTCAACTCTAGTACAAAGGTAGAGTAGCGGGAATGACTATATCAGCTATAAGTTGTTAATAAACACAACATAAAAAGGCAAATTGTAACATCAATAATATAAAGGGGAGGGGCAAAAGGGTGGGGCCTTTAGAAGCTATTGAAGATAAGTTGCTATCATCCTAAAATGGACTGTTTTATCTATAGAGTTATTTATGTAAGTCCCATGGTAACCACATGGCAAAAACCTGGACTAGATCTACAAAAAGACAAAGAAAGGGGACATAGACCATACCACCACAGAAAATAACAAATTTGCAAAGGTAAGCAGAAACAGATGGAAAAATAAACAATGAAATACAAACAACCAGAAACATATAAGTCCTTACAGTAAGAATTACTCTCAGTGTAGATGGGTTGAATTTTCCAATTAAAAGACGTAGAGTGGCTGGTTAGATAAAAACGCAAGACCTAACTATATCTGCCTAAAGGAGACTCCCTTGAGTCTTAAGAATGCACAGAAACTCAAAATGAATGGCTGGAAAAAGGTTTTTCATGAGAGTGGAAGCCAAAAGAAAGCATCATTAGCTATGCTTATATCTGACAAAATAGACTTTAAACCAAAAAAGATACCAGAAATGTCTATCATTATATAATGATAAAAGGGACCTGTCAATCAAGAACATATACCAGTTGTAAATATATATGCACCTAACATCAAAAGACCCGAATATATTAAGCACACAGTAACTAATACGAAGGGAAAAATGGACAACAATACAATTATTATAGAGGACTTTAATACTCCTTTTTCAACAATGGATAGATCATCCAGAGGTAAATCAACAAGAAAATAATGGACTTGAAGCAAATATTAGACAAGCAGGACCTAACAGACATCTATAGAACAGCCCATCCAACAGTGGAATACACATTCTTCTTCACGTGCACATGGAACACTCAAGGATAGATCATATAAAGAACATAAAATGAGTCTTAGTAAATTTAAGATGTGAAGAACAGCATAGAGAATATAGTCAGTTATGTTGCAATAACCATGTATGGTGCCAGGTGGGTACTGGAAATATTGGAGGGAACACTTTGTAAAGTATTTAAAATGATATTGAATGTAAACTCAAAGTGAAAAATAAAATGTGATGTGTTTTTAAAAGAATATCAATGATGTGTTTTTAAAAGAATATCAAAATCATACTAAATACCTTTCATATCCACAATGGGATGAAAGTAGAAATTAACAACATGAGGAAAGATGGAAAATCTACAAATGTATGGAAACTACACTACACACTCCTGGACAGCCAATGTACCAAAGAACAAAATCAAAAGAGAAATTAAAGAATAACTTGAAATAAATGAAAATGGATATACAACATACCAAAGCCTATGAGGTGCTCCAAAAGCAGTTATGAAAGGGAAATTTATACAAAAAAAAATTACCTTTCAAAGAACTAGAAAAAGAACAAATTAAGCCCATAGTTAGCAGAAGAAAGGACATAATAAAGATCACAGTAGAAATTATGACATGGAGACCAAAAAAAAAGAAAAGGTCAATAAAAATAAAAGCTGGTTTTTCAAAAAGATAAAACTGACAAACCTTTAGCAAGACTACTAAGAAAAAGAGAGAAGAACCATACATCAAAAATGTAAGAAGAGAAATTCTAATGGACACTACAGAAATAGGATCATAAGAGACTATAATGAACAAGTATATACCAACAAATTGGATGACCTAGAAGGAATGGATAAGTTTCTGGAATCATACAATCTCTCAAGTCTGAATGAAAAAGAAATAGGAAGTCTAAATAGACCAATAATGAATAAAGAGATTGAACGAGTAATCAAAAACCTTCCAACACAGAAAACCGCATGACCAGTTTGCTTCACTGGCAAATTCTGTCTAACATTTAAAGAAAAATTAATGCTAATCATCCTCAAACTTTCCCCCAAAATTGAAGAGGTGGGAGCACTTCCAAACTCATTCTATGAGTCCAGAATCACCATGATACCAAAGTCAGATATGGATACTGCATGAAAATAAAATCATATACCAATAACCCTATTGAACACAGATGCACAATTCTCAAAAAAATATTTAAGAATCCATTAAAAGGATTATATACCATGACCAAGTGTGATTTATCCCTGGGATGCAGGGATGGTTCAAAATATGCAAATAAACAAATGTTATATGCCACATTAATAGAATGAAAGGTAACAATTATACAGTCATCTCAGTAGATGCAAGAAGAGCATTTGACAAAATACTGCATCCTTTAATATAAAAAATCTCAACGGATTGGGTATAGAAGAAAAAAAACCTAAACATAATAAAGGCCAGGTATGACAAACCCATAGCTAACCATATACTCAATGGAGAATAATTTAAAGCTTTTCCTCTAAGATCAAGAACAAGACAATGGTATCACCACTCTTACTTAACATAGTACAGCAAGTCCTAGCTACAGAAATTAGGCAGGCCCTTGCTGGGTAAATCAGTTGGCTGGAGTATCATCCCAATGTTCAGGGTTACAGGTTCAATCCCAAGTCAATGCACATGCAGAATCAACCAATGAATATGTGCATAGGCAGAGCAACAGATTGATCTTTCTCTCTCTTTTCCCCTCTCTCTCTTCCTCTCTCTAAAATCAATAAATAAAAAAAATTAAATATACAGAAATCAGCAAGAGAGAGAAAAGACATCCAAGTCAGAAAGAACAAAGTGAAATTGTCACTATTTGCAGATGATAAAACATTATATATTGAAAATCTCAAAAGGCTCAACTCTTTGGGTATAAATAAAATCGATAATGCTGGAGGATATAAAATTAATGCACAGAACTCAGTTGCATATCTACACAATAACAATGAAACATCTGAAACAGAAATCAGTGAAAAAGATCCCATTTGCAATAGCATTAAAAACAGTAAAATACCTATGACTAAATTTAACCAAGGATGTGAAAGATCTGTACAATGAAAACTATAAGACTTTGCTGAAAGATATCGAAAAAGACATGAACAAATGGGGAGGGGGGCGTACTTCATGTTAATGCTAAAATGTCCATGCTACCGAAAGCCATCTATACATTCAGTACATTCCTTATCAAAATCCCAATAGCATTCTTCTCAGAAATAGGAACAATCCTGAAACTTGTATATAACCAAAAAAGACCCCAAATAACAAAAGCAGTCATGAGAGGGAAGAAAAGCAAAGCTGGAGGTATCATACTTCCTAATAATTCAAACTATACTACAAAGCTGTAGTAATTAAACCAGTATGGTACTGCATAAAGATAAACAAATTGATCAATGAAACAGAATAGAAAGCCTGGAATTTAAATCCCACATATATGATCAACTAAGATTTAATAAGGGAGCCAAGAACATTCACTGGGAAAAGGATAGTCTCTTCAACAAATAGCGTTGAAAAAACTGAATAAACACTTGCAGAAATGTTTTTATTGTTCAAGTACAGTTTTGTCCATTTTCCCCCTACCACTCTACCATCCCCTCCAAGTCACATGCATTATATTTATCATATAAGATAAATTGGACCTTTATCTTATGCCATTCACAAAAATTAAATTAAAATGGATCAAAGACTCAAACATAAGACCCATAATCTTAAAACTCCTAGAAGAAAACAAACATAAAGAAGAAGCTCCTGGACATTGGTCTTGGCAATGCTCTTTTTGGATATTACACCAAAAGCACAAACAACATCAACAAAAATTCAACAAATTGTTACTACATCAAACTAAAAAGCTTCTGAACTGCAAAAGGAACAGTCAACATAATGAAAAGGCAACCTCTGGAAATGAAAAATGTTGGAAACCATGTATTACATAAGGGGTTAATATCCAAAATGTATAAATAATTCATACAATTCAATAAAAAACCAAAATATCCAATTTATAAATAAGCACAGAGACTAAATGTAAAATATGCCAAGAAAGACATCCAAATTTCTTCATTATCAAGACACCACTGTCATCAAGAAGACAAGAGATGTCAGGTGTTGGTGAGGATGTGAAGAAACGAGAGCACTTGTGCCATGTTAGTGGGATTGTAAGCTGATAAAGAACAATATGGAGGTCCCTCATGCATCTATCCTTCTCAAACTATTCCAAAACAATTCAAGAGAAGTGAAGTTCTCAAGCTCATTTTATGAGGCCAACTTTACCCAGATTCCAAAACCAGACAAAGCAATTGCAAAAAAATATATAGGCCAGTATCTCCAATGAACATAGACACAAAAAATCTTCAACAAAATATTAGCAAATTGGCCCTGACTGGTGTAGCTCAGTGGACTGGGCATCATACTGCAAACTGAAAGACCATGAGAGACAACAAATCAATGTTGTCTCTCACACATTGAAGTTCCTCCTCTTCTATTTCTCCCTTTTCCCCTTTTTCTAAAAAACAAATAAAATCTTTTAAAAATACTAGCAAACTGAATTCAGTGATATATTAGAAAGATCATACACCATGATTGGTCCTGTCTGAAACCAGATAAAGACACTACAAAGATATAAAATTATATGCCAAATTTCCTGATGAACATAGATGCAGATTCCTCAAAAAAAAAAATTAGCAAACCAAATATAGAAAATCATTAAAAATATCATGCACCATGATCAAGTGGGATTTATTCCTAGGATGCAACATTGGTACAATATCTGCAAATCAACTAACATGATACATCACATAAACAAAATGAAGGATAAAAATCATATGATCATATCAATAGATGCAGAAATACACTTGACAAATGCATTTATGATAAAAACTCTCAGCAAAATGGGAATAGAGGGAATATGCCTCGATATAATAAAGGCCATATAAGACAAACCCACAAACTCAATGGGGAAAAAACTGAAAACATTTTCCTTAAGATCAGGAATAAGAGAGCAATGTCCATTTTCTCCACTCTTATTCAACATAGTACTGGAAGTCCTAGCCACAGCAATGAGACAAGAAGAAATAAAAGGTATCCAAAATGGAAAGGAAGAAGTAATATTGTCACTATTTGCATATGACATGATACTATATATAGAGAATCCTAAAGATTCTACAAAAAAATTACTAGAACTAATACATGAATTAGTAACGTAGGAGGATACAAAATTAATGTTCAGAAGTACGGTGAATTTTTATACACCAATAATGAAATTTGAGAAAGGGAAACTAAGAAAAAGATCACATTTATAGAGTTGGCCAAAAAAATCCATTTAGGATTTTCAGTAAAATAAAAAACACATTTTCCATTTTCACCAATAACTATTAATTTGGATATCTTGAGTATGTCAGCTATTTCCCACATGGCATAACAATGATTGCTCTCAATTAATGTCTCAATTTGATTGCTATCAACTTGAATTGATTCATCCAACCATAGAGCATTGTCTAGCAAGAAATATCCAGCATGAAACTTCGCAAACCACTTTTGACACGTTTGATCAGTCACAGCATCTTCTCCATACACTGCACAAATCTTTTTTTTTTGCGTTTCAGTTGCATTTTTACCTTTTCTGTAATAATAAAGCATAATATGCTGAAAAAGTTGCATATTTTCTTCCATTTTCAATTTTAAAATGGCTACCCTAAAAAATACCAATTTTGATTAAGTTTTTAAGATTTGCCTGCTGATATGACAGCTGTAACAATACAATCTGACAAAATTGTTTCAAATGAAGGTAAAGACAACTAAGTGTTACTAGAGCCATCTTACAGAAAAAACCAAGTGAACTTTTTGGCCAACCCAATACAATTATATAAAAAATAAATACCTGGAGACAAATTTAACCACAGAGGTAAAAGACCTGTATTCAGAAAATTATAAGAAACTGAAGAAGATGCTAATAAATGGAAGCATATATTTGTGCTCATAGACAGAAAAAATTAACATCATTAAACTATTCATACTGCACAAAGCAATCTTTACATTCAATGCAATTTCTATCAAAATATCCATGGCATTTTTCAGAAAAGTAGAACAAATAATCCAAAAATTTAATTGGAACCACAAAAGACCTCAAATAGCCACAGCAGTCTTAAGAAGGAAGAACAAAGTTGGAGGTATAACAATACCTGATATCAAACTATACAAGTCTGTAGTAATCAAAACAGCATGATACTGGCATGTGTGTGTGTGTGTGTGTGTGTGTGTATTTATTTTTATTTATGTTTATTTTTATTATCTATATATATGACTATATCTGTTTCTTAGATATATGAAAAAAGGAAACAAGCTGACCTTTTTACACCATATACGAGAATAAACAAAGTGGATGAAAGACTAAAATCTAAGACCCGAAACCACAAAACTCCTAGAAAAAAACATAAGTAGTAAACTCTCTGACATTGCTCCTAGTAATTTTTTTCTTATATATCTCCTTGGGCAAGAGAAACAAAAGAAAAATAAACAAATGGGACTACATCAAACTAAAAGTTTTTTCACAGTAAAGGAGACCATCAAGAAAATGAAAAGACAGTCACTGAATGGGAGATCTTCACCAATAATATCTCTAATAAGGGATCTCTAATATTCAAAATATATAATGAGCTTAACACCACAAAACCCCAAAAACAATCCAGTTTAAAAATTGGCAGAGGATTTGAGTAGATATTTCTTCAAAGAGGATATATAGATGGTCAATAGCTTTTGAAAAGATATTCAACATTACTAATCATCAGAAAAATGCAAATTAAAATTACAAGGAGATATCATTCGCACCTGTCAGAATGGCTATCATCTATAACTTAACAAACAACAAGTGCTGGCTAGGATGTGGAGAAAAGGGAGCCCTTATTTACTGTTGGCTGGATTGTGGCTTGGTGCAGTCACTGTGGAAAACAGATGGCGGTTCCTCAAACAATTAAAAATACAACTGCCTTATGACACAGCAGTTCCACTTTTGGGTATGTATTTGAAGAAATCCGAACATATTAAAAAAAAAAAAATATATATATATATATAGAGAGAGAGAGAGAGAGAGAGATCTCCATCGCTTCACAATTGGATAAAGTAGATGTGGTATGTATATATTGTACAATGGAATATTGCTTGGCCATAAAAAGGAATGAAATATTACCATTTCAACAACATGGATAGACCTAGAGGGTATTATGCTACATGAGCTAAGTCAGACAAAGACAAACATCATATGATTTTACTTTATAAATTAAAAAACAAAACAGAAACAGACTCATAGATACAGAGAACAAACTCATGGTTGCCAAATGGGATGTAGTTTGGGGACCTGGCTGAAAGGGTGTAGGGCTTAAGAAGTACAAATATGTAGTTACAAAATAGTCTTGGGGATGAAAAGTACAGCATAAGGACTATAGTCAATAACATTGTAATAACTGTTTGGTTCCAGGCAGGTATAGAATTGTCATGGGAATTACTTTGTAAATTGTATAAATGTTTAACCACTGTGCTGTACCCTGAAATTTATATAAAATAATATTAAATATAAACTAATTGAAAAACATAGTTTTTTTTTTATTTTACTAAAAACAAAGTAAGGAATAACTCTACCTCAGGCATGAATCTGTAAATGTATCTTTTTGGTAATGGTGATGGTGGTGGTGGTTGTGGTGACAGTGGTGGAGGTTTTTCAAATTGATTTTTAGAGAAAGAGAGGAATGGGGGAGAGGATGGGGGAGGGGAGAGAGAGAGAGAGAGAGAGAAAGAGAATTGATTTGTGTTTCTTCTAATGTATTCATTGGTTGACTATTGTATGTTCCCTGACCAGAGATCAAACCCGCAACCACGGCATACTGGATGATGTTCTAACCAACTGAACTATCTGGCCAAGCAGTGGTTGTATTTTTGTTTTGTTTTGTTTTGTTTTGTTTTATTGTTCTTGTTTTCATTAACTGTTACTAGGAAATAATTGTGGAGTGATAGCTTTATTTTACTTCTGGAAGGCAAAAAACATAAGTAGGTTCCCCACAGAATATTTTGAGATCTTTATGTCAACATTTATGTAATGACTTATACAATTCTCAATTTAATGTACTCAAATAAAGTAAAATAGAAATATATGATAAAGATTGATAACACTTGAAGAGCACTATACATCATATTAGTCTCATGGAAATATACAGAAATCTTTACTCAACAGCAGCAGAATACACATTCTTCTCAAGTGTAAATGAAACATTTTTTAGTATATACAATATATTAGGCTATAAAACATCAAATAGCTTTAAAATATTGAAATCATACAAAGTGTCTTCTTAGAGTACAGTGGATTGAAGCTAGAAATCATAACACAAGGAAAACTGGGCTATACACAAGAATGTGGAAATTAACATTGTTAAGAAAACAATGGATAAAAGAAAAAAATTATGGCAGAAATTAAAAAATATTGAGACATCCACACAAAAATACAACAATGAAAGCAGCATTCAGAGGGTAATTTATAGTTATAAATGTATACATCAAAAAAAGTGGGGAGGCCATGGTCAGTGTGGCTCAGTTGGTTTGGGGTCATCTCGCAAAGCAAAAGGTCATGGTTCGATTCCCGGTCAGGGCACATGCCTGGGTTGAGGGTTTAGTCCTCAGCTGGGGTGCATGTGGCAGGCACCAATCACTGTTTCTTTTTCTCTTTCTCCCTCCCTTCCCCTCTCTCTCTTTAAAAAAAAAAAAAGAGGAAGATCTGAAATTCATAATTTTAATACCTTAAGGAACAAGGAAAAGAAGAGCAAGCTAAACTTAAAGCTAGTAAAATAAATAAATAATAAAGGTAGAGGCAAAACAAAATATGGAAAAGAAAAACAATAGAGTAAATCAACAAAGCCAAAACTTAGTTTTTTAAAAAAGAAAGACTCAAGTCACTAAAAGCAGTAAGAAAATAGAACATGGGAAGATCTTGGAAATCAGCCAGATGGCAGAGTAGGATGCCTGGGACTTTTCTTCCCTCTACAAACATCATTTCAGCAACAATTCATAGATAAATTCCCTATGTGAAAATCATAAGCTAATCAAAAGTCTCTGCACCACAGAATACAAAACCAGGTTCCTTAGGAATATTTGAAACAACCTCTTGCTAGAGATCCTGCCCCTGGCACAGCACCATATCGTTAGGAAGAGATCCCTGGCCTTCAGCTTTACACAGCTGAGGGAAGGATTTGATCCATGTATCCAGTGCCCCAACTTTTCTGAGTTGCTTTTCTGCTTCTTTCTTGCCAGTCATGGAGTTCTGAATGGCCAGGCACAGTCTAGTCACCTGGAACAATAAAGAGGTAGTGGCTTGGGTTGAGAGACAACATTGATCTTTTCCCCTGTACTGCACAGAATGAGCAAATAAAAATGTCTAGCTCTCAGCTTACCCTTTGGGGAGGCAAAGCCTTGATCTATGCACTTAGCACCTCAACTTTGCTGGCTCATCCTAAATAACTAGCATTTATCTTTCTAGTCCTGAAGCTTTGAAGCATTTGTCAGAGTCTACCCAAATAGAGGAAAAGGAGGTAGCAGCTTGGGCTGGTAAATGTTATAGACCACCCCATCCCAATCCTGACTCCATACAGGGGAGGCAGAAAAATACCACATATACTTCAGAGGGAGCAGGCAAATGCCTATCTCCCAGTTTCTCCCTGGAAGGTGCTTGACTACATACTTTCATAGTCTAACCTGGGTGTCCAGTTTCTAATGTTCCCGCATCAGGCACTAACTGCAGTCCGCCTGTTTGGGAGACTGACAGGTCTTGGCACACTCTCAAATACTAGGAGCCACGAGGGAAAAGAAGAGGACATGGATGATTACAAAAGCTTGAGATACACATAGGAGCTTGGGCTGGGCTGACCAACAAGGTTTATCTCCTTCATGAAACCATTCTGTCAAAACAATGAAAGGTGGCTGTTTTATTTAATGCAAAGAAACCAACACAGAATTGACAAAAATGAAGAAAGAAAGGAATATGTTCCAACCAAAAGAACAAGGTAAGTATCCATAAAGAGATCTTAATAGAATGAAAATAAGTGACTTACTTAATAGATAATTCTTAATAACAATCATAAAGAGACTCACCAAGATCAGGAGAGCAATGCATGAACAAAGTGAAAGTTTCAACAGAAAAAAAATTTGAAAGTACCAACTAGAAATTACATATCAGAAGAACACAATAACTAAACTAAAAATTCAACAGAGAAGTTTAAAAGACTAGACCAAGCAGAAAAAATGATCAGTGAACTTGAAGACAAGGCAGTGTAAATTATCTAACCAGAAGACCAAAAAGAAAAAAATAATAATAAAAAGAATGAAGATGGCTTGCAGGGGTTCCCAACCGCCAGGCTGTGGACTGGTACCAGTCGGTGGTCTGTTAGGAACCAGGTTGCAGAGCAGAAGGTGAGTGGCAGGCGAGTGAGCAAAGCTTCACTCAAATTACCACCTGAGCTCTACCTCCTGTCCCCCACACCTGCTGTGGAAAAATTGTCTTCCATGAAACCAGTCCCTGGTGTCAAAAAGGTTAGGGACTTCTGGCTTACGGTACCTAAGGGACACCATCAAACAAATCAATTAGTGCGTTATAGCGATTCCATATGGAGAAGAGATAAAGGGGCAGAAAGCCTATTCAAAAGAATAATAATTGAAATCTTTAAACTGGGGAAAGCAATAGACACCAACTCCAGAAAGTGCAACCAGTTCCAAATAGCATGAACCCAAAGAGAACCACACCAAGATACATTATAATTGAATTGTCAGAAGTTAAAGACAAGGAGAAAATCTTAAAAGCGACTAGTGGAAAGTAACTTATTACATACAAGGAACCCCATAATATTATCAGAAGATATTTTTTCAGCAGAAATCTTGCAGGCCAGAAGGGAGTAGCACAATATATTCAAGTGCTCAAAGAAAAATACTGCCAATCAAAAAATTAAATGCAGCAAAGTTATCCTTCAGAATTGAAGGAGAGTTTTCCACTCAAACAGAAGCTCAAGAATTCATCACCACTAGGCCAGCCTTGCAAGAAATGTTGAAGCTAGCTTTTTGAGCTGAAACAAAAGGGCACTAATTAGTAAGAGAAAAATATATAAAGTATAAAACTCATTGGTAAAAGTTAAATATAGTTAAACTTTTACTGTAATATAATAGAAATCTATAACTCTAGTATAAAGGTTAAAAGGCAAAAGTATTAAAAAGTAACTATAAATACAATAATTTGTTAATGGATTCATGATGCAAAGAGATGCAAGTGGTGACATCAAAAAGAAAATTGGGGAGTGGGGGAGCTTTTATATGTTTTTGAAGTTATGTTATTATGAGATTAAAATAGATTATTATAAATATGTTTTATGTAAGCCTCATACTAACTATAAAGCAAAAGCCTGCAATAGATTTGAAGCAACCTAACTTTACAACTCAAGGTACTGAAAAAAGAAAAACAACCTAAGCCCAAATTTAACAGATGGAAAGAAAGAAAGTTCAGAGTGGAAATAAATAAAGAGACTAAAAGGTAATGGAAAATATTAATAAAACTAAAACTGGATTTTTGACAAGATAAACAAAATAGACAAATTTTTAGCTAGACTTACCAAGAAAAAAGAGAGAGGATTCAAATAAGTAAAATCAGAAAAGAAAGAAGAGACAGTACAACTAAAATCACAGATATACAAAGAATCATAAGAGATTACTATGAACAACTGTGCACCAAAAGATTGGATGACCTGGAAGAAATGAATAAATTCCTAGAAACATATAACCTACCAAGACTGAATCAAGAAGAAATAGAAAATTTGGATAGATCAGTTACTATAAAGGAGATCAAATTAGTAATCAGACATCTCCCAACAAACAAAAATCCAGAAAAAGATAACCTCAGTTGTGAATTCTACCAATATTTAAAGAAGACTTAATGCCAAGCATTCTCAGACTACCCCAGATATAGAAGTGGGAACACATCTAAGCTCATTTTATGAAACCAGAATTACCCTGATAACCAAAACCAGGCAAGGACATCACAATAAAAGAAAATTACAAGCTAACACCCCTGATGAACAGAGATGCAAAATCTTCAACAAAATATTAGCAAACCAAATTCAACAATATATTGAAAGGAGTATGTATATATACACACACACACACACACACACACACACACACACATATATATATACACGTATATATAATTATTAAATGGGATATATTTCAAGAATTCAAGGTTCAACATTCTCAACTCAACCAATGTGGTACACCACTTTAACACAATGAAGGATGAAAATCATACTATCATCTCAATAGATGCAAATAAAGCATTTGACAAAATTCAACATCCATTTAAAGTTTTAAAAAACACCTCTCAGGTGTATCTTTAGGGAACACACCTTATCATAATAAAGTCATACATGACAAGCCTGCAGCTAACATCATCCTCAATGGTGAAAAGTTGAAAGCTTATTCTCCAAGACCACAAACAAGACAAGGATGCCCAGTGTCACCACTTTTATTCATCATAGTACTGGAAGTTTTAACCAGAGCAACTACACAAGAAAAAGAAATAAAAAGTATCTAAACTGGAAAGGAAGAAGGAAATTGTCTTTGTTTACAACATAATCTTATATACACAAAAATGTAAAGAGCACATATAAAAGAGTTGTTAGAACTAATAAATTCTGTAAAGTTGCAGAATACAAAAATCATCTTATAAAATCATTTGTTTGTTTATCTGTTAACACTGAAATATTTGAAAAGGGAATTAGGAAAACAAACCCATTTATGATATCACCAAAAAGAATTAAAACCTTAGGAATAATTGAAACTGTAGAGGTGAAAGACTTGATACTAAAAACTACAAAACATTGATGAAAGAAATTAAAGAGGGCACAAACCAATGGAAAGACATTTTATGTTTATAAATTGAAAGTTTAGTGTTGTAAAAATGTCCATACTACTATAAGTGATGTACAAATTCAGTGCAATCCATATTCAGGATATCCCAATAGCATTTTCTACAGAAAAACTTTTAAAATTCTAAAAAACACAGAACCACAAATGATCACAAATAGCTAACCCAATCTTGCAAAAGAAAAATACAGCTAAAGTATCACAGTTCTGAATTTAAAATATATTAAAAGTTACAGTAATAAAGACATGGTTTTGGCATAAAGATAAATGTATGGACCAGTGGGACAGAATAGAGAGCCCAGAAATAAATCCATGTGTACACATTCCTCTGATCTGTGACAAGGGTCCAGAGAATACACAATAAAGGATAATCTCTTCAACAAATGGTGCTGGGAAAACTGGATATCCACATGCAAAAGAATGAAATTAGACTCTTACTCCATAAACCATAATCAACTCAAAATAAATTAAAGACTTAAATATAAAACCCCACACTGTAAAATTTCCAGAAAAAATGGCAAAACTTCATAATATTGGTCTTGACAATGATTTCGTGTGTATGATACCAAGAGCACAGGCAACATAATCAAAAATAAACAAGTGGGAGTACATCAAACTACAGGCTTCTTCAGAACAATTGAAATAATCAACACAGTAAAAAGGCAACCTATAAAATATGAGAAGGTAATTGCAATTAATGTATTTGACAAGACGTTAATATCCAAAAATACAGAGGAATTGCTACAACAATAGTAAAAAACAAAATGTAATAACCAATTTAAAAATAGGCTAGGAACTTAGACATGATTCCCATTGATGTATCATGTGGTATAAGTTACATGATAAGTTTGAATGCTGCATAATTCCAATTATTTGTGGTATCTAAAATAATCATATTAATGAAACAAAAAAGTGAAATGGTGGTTGGAGGGGCTAGTGAGAGGGGTAAACAGGGTGTTATTAATCCATGGGCATAAAGTTTCAGGCAAGCAAGATGAATAAACTTTAAAGATCTTCTGTGATGTCTGGTCAAGATGGCAGCATAGGTAAACACGGCTCTCCTCTTCACACAACCACATCAAAATTACAGCTAATATATAGAACCATCAGAAATCGAGTCGAATGGAAGTCTGACAACTACAGAATTAAAAAAAACTACATCCAACCAGACTGGTAGGAGGAGCACAAATGCCGAATGGGCTGTTTCCTCACCCATATGTGGTGGATAAAAATTTGGGAGGTATATCTTGGGTGTAAGGAGTCCAAGCCCCACACAAGTCCCCCTAGCCTAGGATTCCAGTGCCAGGAAGATAAGTCCCTACAACTTCTGGCTGCAAAAATCAGTGGGGATTAAGTCAATGGAAGAAACTGCTGAAGCCCAAAGCAGTTTCTCTTTAAGAACCCACACACACAGATTTACCTACTCAGACTCACTCCCTCTGAGCTCCAGCACTGGGGTAGCAGCTTGAAAGGCACCAGTGGCATAAAGGGAGGAACTGAGGTATATGGCATCAAGGCTAGTGGAGGCCATTGTCCCTCTTCTGAACCCTCCCTTCATGGAGCTAGCAGGCCGGTGCCATATCTGAGACTCTATCAACCTGGCTAACACTATTTGACCCACCTTAAAGATCCCCAGAGAATCCACCCCATCCAACTTACGGGCCCACCCACGCTTCTTTTCCATATAAATGGCTGGTCTTGGCTCATGGTTCACAACTTCTTATATCATCTGAATCAAGCAACAGCTGACCTTAGTGAACCCCAGGCCTAGCATGAGTAGCAGGCATCCTAGATTCACGGCTTGGCTTCACTTGGGAATCTCCAAGCCAAGCGCAAGTAGCAGCCATCTAAGGTCGCTTTATAGTTCAGGCAGGGTGGCCCAGGGCAGAACACAGGTTGGGGCTGACCTTGGCTTGTACCACCTGGGAAACTCAAGGGCCAGCACACCCTGTAGACAGCTACATCACCTTGCCCTTCCACAGGTGATTCTCCACAGACGGTGGAGGTTGGTGGTAAGTAGTCACAGCCCATCCTTGCAGCTGACTGGCCTGGGTAAATCCCTCCCATTGATCCACCAACAGTAACCAAGGCTCAACTACAAGAGGAGAGTGTACTCAGCCCACATGAAGGGCGACCTCAAGTACCCAGCTTGGGAAAAAGGGGAGGCTGTGCCACTGGACCCTATAGGACACCAACTACAATAGGCCACTCTACCAAGACAAAGAGTCAAAGCAGCTCTACCTAATACATAGAAACAAACACAGGGAGGCTGCTAAAATGAGGAGACAAATATGTCCCAAATGAAAGAACAGATCAAAACTGAAAAAGAGCTATAAGAAATGGAGATAAGCAATCTATCAGATGCAGAGTTCAAAACAGTGGTTATAAGAATGCTCAAGGAACTTAGTGAGGACATCAACAGCATAAAAAAGATCCAGTCAGAAATAAAGGATACACTAATTAAAATAACAGTTTATAGGGAAACAACAGTAGAGTGGGTGAAGCCAAGAATCAAAGCAATGATTTGGAACATAAGGAAGCAAAAAACAATCAATCAGAACAGCAAGAAGAAAAAAGAATCCAAAAGAAAATGAGGATAGTATAAGCAACCTTTGGGACAGCTTCAAAAGATCCAACATTTGCATCATAGGGGTGCCAGAAGGAAAAAAGAAAGAGCAATAAATTGGAAATCTATTTGAAAAAATAATAAATAAAACTTCTCTAATTTGGTGAAGGAAATAGACATACAAGTCCAGAAAGCACATAGAATCCCAAACAAGATGGTTGTAAAGAGGCCCACTCCAAGACACATCATAGTTAAAATGCCAAAGTTTAATGATAAAGAGAGAATCTTAAAAGCAGTAAGAGAAAAGAAGTTTGTTATCTACAGGGGGTTTCCCATAAGACTATCAGCTGATTTCTCAAAAGAAACTTTGCAGGCTAGAAAGGATTGGCAAGAAATACTAAAAGTCATGAAAAGCAGGGACCTACAGCCAAGGTTGCCCCACCCAGCAAAGCTATCATTTAGAATCAAAGGGCAGATCAAGAACTTCACAAGCAAGAAAAAACTAAAAGAAGTTTATCATCACCATACTATCATTATATGAAATGTTAAAGGAACTTTTTTAATAAAAAGATCAAAACTGTGAACAATAAAATGACAATAAATACATATCTATCAATAATTGAATCTAAAAAAACAAAGAAAATAAGAACAGAGAAAGAATCACAGATACAGAGAGTGTTTTGATGGTTGCCAGGTGGCAGAGGGGTATGGAGGAATGGGTGAAGATGTGATGGGATTAAGAAGTACAAATAGGTAGTTACAGAATAGACATGCGGATGTAAAATACAGTGTAGGAAATAGAGTAGGTAAAGAACTTATATGTATGACCCATGCACATGAGCAATGGTGGGGGGATTGCCTGAGTGAGTGGGGGGTGCTGGGTGAAGGGGGGAAAGGAGGGGAATCAGGACAACTGTAATAGCATCATCAATAAAATATAATTTAAAAAGTAAAGGTCTTCTATACATTGTATGTCATGTTGTGTTCTTTCTACAATAAAATACAATAAAACAAGAAAAACAGTGGGATCAAATACGATTTACTCCTATGCAAAAAAGAAAAAAAAACAAAAAGGAATAAAATGGAGCATCACTATAGACATGACAAAAATAAAAGTAATTATAAAAGAATAAAACAATTATACACTAACAAAAATTAATTAACCTAGATGAAATGGACAATTTCCTAGAAACACAGAAACTACCAAAACTGACTCAAGAAGAAATAGAAAATCTGAATAGATCTAGAATGTGTTGACATCAGTAATCTAATATATCTCAACAAAGATAAGCCTGGGCTAGATGGCTTTGCTACTGAATTATTCAAAATATTTAAAGAAAAATTAACACTAATTCTTCTTGAACTTTTCAAAAAGCTGAAGACTAAACACTGTCCAACTTATTCAAAGCCAGCTTTACCCTGATGCTAAAGCCAGGGTAAAGATATTATAAGAAGAGAAAATTACAGACCAATATCCTTATTAATACAGATGCAGAAATCCTCGACAAAATACTAGCAAAGCAAATCTAGCTACCTTTAATGCATACTATACATATTTACTAAATGGGATTTATTCTAGGAATGCAAGGATAATTCAGCATACGAAAAAGCAATCAATTGAATATGCCATATTAATAAATGAAGGGGGATAAACCCCATGATTATCTAAATGCAGAAAAACCATTTGAATAAAATCCAACACTTTTTCTCTATAAACGCACTTGATGAAATAGTGGAAGGGAATGTTACGAAGTGAGGGCTCACTGCCCAATGCACACAGAAGTCAGTGCTATGATATTGGCTTTTGAAAAAAGAAAATGCTTTCTTGTGAGGTTGATCAGCAAGGAGACAGGAGGTCAATCTGAAATCTCCTTGATTGAGGTTTTAGAGTGGGATTTAAGGGTTTAGGAAAGGATAGGCTAGTGTGGGGAAGCACTGGTAGCACAGGTTTCAAATGTAGGGCCTCAGTCCCACATCTTTCTGGACAGTGGACCCTCTACCCTCTGCTTGAAAGGACTCTGGTGATGGGTGCATGTGAGGGGGGTGGAGCTAAACTTTAGTTCCTGGTATTATGGAAGGTTAGCATTCTCTCTGCTGCACATACTTCAACTGCATGACTTACAGTTTTGTTGTGTTGCCCTTTAAAGCAACTCAGTATCTTGTTGGAAATAGGGTAAGTCTAGTTTGAACTGGTTCTGCAGTTATAGGAAGCTCCTCAGCACGATCAAGAGCATTTATGAAAAACTGACAGTTAACAATTTTTATTGTGCAACACAAAAGCTCTTCTCCTAAGATCAGGAACATGGCAAAAATGCCTGCCCGTTTTTGTTTTTGTTTTTTTTTAAATACCAAAGTCTTCTATTTCTAGCACCAACTCAAGGTCCTGGAAAATAACAAATATTCATTGAATGAACAATCTTTTAAAACTTTTTTAGTTTCAACTGTTTCTTTTTCTTTTTCCTTTTTATTGACTTTATTGGGGTGATGCTGATTAACAAAATCGTATAGGTTTCAGGTGCACAGTTCCACAACACAACATCTGTACATTGTGTGTGTGTTCACCACCCCAAGTCAAGTCTCTGTCCATCACCATTTATCCCCACTATACCCTCCTCTACCACCCTCACCCCCTCTTGCCAGCCAGGCATCACCACAAAGTTGTCCATGTCCATTAGGTTTTTCTTTAAATCCTCACTTGTGGGTATGTTTACTGATTTTAGAGGGGGGGGCGGAGGAAGAGAGAGAGATTAACATTGGTTGTTTGCCTTCCATATGTGCCCTGAGCCAGGATTGAATCTGTAACCTAGGTATGTGCCCTGTCTGGAAATCGAACCCACAACCTTTTGGCGTATGGGATGACGCTCCAATCAACTGAGCCATCGGGCCTGGCTCCATGGGTTTTTTCTCTTACAAATGTCTACTTTTGACATTTTTCTTAAAAAATTTATTTTTTTAGAGAGAGGGAAAGGGAAGGAGAAAGACAGGAAGAGAAACATTAATTGGTTACCTCTCCCATGCCCCCAACCCAAATGAGGACCTGGCCCACAACCCCGGAATTTGCCCTGACCGGGAATCGAACTGGCAACCCTTCAGTTTGCAGGTTGGCGCTCAATCCATTGAGACATACCAGCCAGGGCTGCCTTTAACATTTTGATTTAACATTGTTGGACATTCTAGCCAGAGCAATTAGACTAGAAAAAGAAATGAATGGCAAACAAATTGAAAAAGAATGAATGTTCACGTTTAAAAATGCTACATGTTTCTCCATTAAAACATGAAGCTGTAACTTAGCAGAGCAAAGCTGCCATGTAGTCCCTGGGGAAGGTTTAGTTCCAAATTAGCTAAGCATAACATCGGTATGTTTTTAGTCTTAAAACTATTTTTTAAATATTTGATTAACGATACTACCACACTTTGGGAGAGGTTTCAAAAAGTTAGAACAAGAATTTAATAATGCAGAAAATGATTATTAAAAGTACAAGGAAAAAGTCTTTTTTGAAAAAGCAAAACACAGGCTTCTAGTCACCTAAAAAACCAGTCACCCCTACGTTCATTGCGGTGTTATTTACAATCGCCAAGATATGGAAGCAGCCCAAGTGTCCATCAGTAGATGAGTGGATAAAACAACTAAGGGATTTTGCACAATGAAATACTACTCAGCCATAAAAAAGAAAATTTTACCCTTTGTGACAGTATGGATGTACCTGGAGAACATTATGCTAAGTGAAATAAGCCAGTCAGAGAAAAACAAATACCATATGATCTCACTCATATGTGGAATCTAATGAACAAACTGAACTAATAAGGAAAATGGGGACAGACTCATAGATGGAGAGCAGGATGACAGCTAGTGGTAGGGAGGTTTAGGGAGTGAAGGGTTCAAGCAAAACGGAAAAAGGATTCATGGGCATGGACAACAGTGTGGTGATTTCTGGGTGCGGGGGGGATAAGGGGACTAAATCACTTTGGAAGAAATACAATAAAGATTAAGTTAAAAAATAAAATTTAAAAAGCGATTTAAACTTTACTGGGCATCCACTACCTTTATTCTAAAATGCACCTGCCCTCCTTGCCCCGCCCTCTGCTCTTCCTGTCTTAAAATAACTGGGGCTTTCTTCTTTATATTAGTAACCAGAAACTATTTCACCACTTCTTCTACTGGCCCTCGACACTTCTACAATACCTCTTTTCAAGAAAGATAACTCTTGAAACTTTCAAGTTGGCATTAAAAAAGAAAAGATAACTTTGTTAAGATACTATACTGTGTTTCGGTCTTTTGGTAGCCGGCTTTAGCCTAAGAAATGGTAGGCTCATCTTAGTGTGGATTTCTGACAATGCAACTGATACAAATAAAAGTGATTTATTTACATGGGTGCTGTCATGGAGTCAAAGGACTTTAGTTAAACAGTATGAAGGAATGAAAACCAACTTTCCCCCAACCTGTCGGCACTGTACTTTTAGAAGTTTCTATCTATATCAGCTCCTGAAGCATATGGTGAGCCATCCCACCCACTCAGGTCCCTAGAAAGAGGATCCGTGGAAGCACTGGAAGCAGCGCTCTCCCTGGCCTTTTATTGAGTAGCAGAGGGACATCTATAACTTAGATTACACAACTGGGTTCAGGAGAGAGTCCAGTAAGTTCTTTCGAGTCATAGAGATTAATCTTATACCTAATGACTTGTTTATAATTTCACAATAAAGGATTGAAGTGCCATGAAACTGATATAAATCTTAGTTTGCTATCAAATTTCAAGTTATTCTACAACATTTTCTTAATAATTAAAATACATTCATTCCTAAGAACCATAATTCAAACTGATATATTAAAATCTACTGTTGTCAATAGGTTAGCATCAGAGTAACCCAATATAAGAAAACTAAATGCAATTTAATAAAGAAAATAACCCAAAACAGGTACAGAAAAGGAACCCAAATGGCTGAAACAAGGGAGCAGAGAGAACATCATACTCTGCCTCCAACTCTCCCTTTTCCCTGTGATTCTCAAGTGTTTGATACCTGTAAGAGCAAACACCTGTCTAGTCCCAGCGGGGACTAGGTAACAATAGTAGATTGTGACCCTATCATAGCAAACATTTCAAAGGCAAAGTTAAACTAATGTCTTGATTCAGTATATCAATGAGGTGAAGACCTTATTGATAACCTTTAATAACCAGCCAACTATTAAGAGCGTCCATCATGTTATTATCCACCTGTGACTAAAGATAAGTTTTTTCCAGAATTATCTTTCAGTCTCAAAGCATACAAATCCAAGGTGAGCCCCGGCCAGGTGTTTCAGTTGCTTGAAGTGTCATCCCATGCACCAAAAGGTCGCAATTTCGATACCCAGTCAGGGCACATACCTAGGCTGTGGGTTAAATCCCAGGTTGGGGCACATGTGGGAGGCACTCATCAATGTTTTCTTTGACATCAATGTTTCTCTCTCTCTCTCTCTCTCTCTCTCTCTCTCTCTCTCTTCTCTCTCTCTCACTCTCTACCCCCGTCCCCTTTCTCTCTCTTTAAAATTAAAAAAAAAATCATATCCTTAGAGGAGGATTAACATTTTTTTTTTAAATACAGGAAGGTGAGGTGGTTGTCATAGGAGTTATGTAGAGAATGCGCTAGAGCACAGCTGCTCGGCAGAGCGGCTGTCAGCATCCTGAGGAGAGGTAAATGAACTGTAGTTAATCCTCATTATTGGAAATTTTAGTTTTGCAAAAATTCATTTACTAAAATTTATTTATAACCCACAAGAAGATCTCAGAGCCCTTTTGTGGTCATTTATTGACATGCACAAAGAGGCAAAAATTTTGAGATGCACATGTTCTCAGTGGAGGTCAAACAAAGCAAAACTGCCTTCTTGTTTCAGCTCTTATGCTGTAAAAAAAAAAAGTGCCCTTTGGCAGCTGATTAGTGACAAGTTTTAGCATTTTTGTTGGTGATTTCACTGTTTCAGATGGCCCCCAAGCATACTGCTGAAGCAATGTCTAGTGTCCTAACCACAGGAAAATTGTGATGTGCCTTGAGAAAATGCATGTGTTAGAGAAGTTTTGTTCAAGCAGTTATAGTGCTCTTGGCCATGAGTTCAAGGTAAATGTGGCTTTGTCAGAGTGAGCTGGCTTTTTGAAAAGGTAAACAAACTTGATAAACATTTAGCTAGACTCACCAACAAAAAAAGAGAGAGGACTTAAGTAAATAAAATCAGAAATGAAAGAGGAAATGTTATAACTGATACCACAGAAATACAAAGGATCGTAGGTGACCACTATGAACAATTACATGTCAACAAATTCGACAACCTAAAAGAAATGAACAAATCCCTAGAAACATGTAACGTATCAAAACTGAATCAGGAAGAAATAGAAAATCTGAATAGACCAGTTATTAGTAAGGAATTTTCTGTAAATGTTTATTAAGTCCACCTGGTCTAATGTGTCATTTAAGGCCAGTGTTGTCTTGTTGACTTTGAATCTAGACATTCCATCCATTTGTGTGAGGTGTTAAATTCTACTATTATTGTGTTGCCGTCTCTTTCTCCCTTAGGTCTGTTAATATTATATATATATTTATATATATAAAACAAATATAACTATATATATATATTTGGTGCATATATATACAAATAAATGTTAGACCATTTTGATGGATTATCCCCTTTATCCATCTTTGCCTCTTGTTAGCTTTTCTGACTTGAAATCTATTTTGTCTGATATAAATATGGCTAGACTCACTTTCTTTCAGATACCACTTACTTGGAGTATCATGTAGGTCCCCTGAAGGCAGCATATAGTTGGTTTTTCATTTTTAATTCATCTTGTTACTCCATGCCTTTTGGTTAGTGAGTTGAGTCCATTTACATTTAGGAAGATTATTGATATATGAGAATTTCCTACTCTCATTTTACCTTTTGTTTGCTCGATACCTCCATTGTTTCTTTTCTCTTGTGTTTCTGTCTACTGTTTTAATTTGGTGGTTTTCTGGTGTTTTCCTCCTTTTTATGTTTCATGTCTCTGACCTAGATTTTTGTTTTGGGGTTACTATAAAGTTTATATAAAACAGCTCATAGATAAAATAGACCTTTTTCTTTTGATAGCATCTTATCTTCATTTGCCTATACAAGTTACATTTTTCCTCCTTCCCTTTTGTATTTTTAGTTACAAATTATCCCTTTTTTTGTGTTTGTTACCAAATTGAAGTAGCTATAGTTAGTTTTAATGTTTTTTTCCTTTATCCTTTATGCTATAATTAACAGTATATTCTGTAATAGAGTTGCAGTTTTCTGATCCTATCACCTTACTCAGAGTTTTCTGTACTTTTGCCATTTAACTTCTAGTAGAAGCTCCTTTCAATGTTTCTTGTAAGGAACGTCTTGTGGTGGTGAACTCCTTCAGCTTTTGTTTTTCTAGAAAAGCCTTTATTTTTCCTTCATATCTAAAGGATAACTTTTCTGGATAGAGTATTCTTGGCTGGAAGTTTTAATCTTTTCAATATTTTGAATATGTTAATTCATTCTCTTTTGGCATGTAGAGAATCTGCTGAGAAATCTGATAGCCCAATGTGTGGTCCCTCTGTAAGTTACTCTACTTTCTCCTGGCTGCCTTGAGATTCCTTTCCTTTCCTTTCCTTTCCTTTCCCTTCTTTTCCTTTCCTTTCCTTTCCCTTCTTTTCCTTTCCTTTCCTTTCCTTTCGTTTCGTTTCCTTTCCTTTCCTTTCCTTCCCTTCCCTTCCCTTCCTCCCTTCCCTCCTTCCTTTTTTTAAGATTTTATTTATTTTAAGAGAGGGGAGGGAGGGAGAGAGGGAAAGAAACATCACTGTGTGGTTGCCTCTTGTGCACCCCCTACTGGAGACCTGGCCCGTAACCCAGGCATGTGCTCTGACTGGGAATCAAGCCTGTGACTCTTTAGCTTGCAGTCCAGCGCTCAGTCCATTGACCCACATCAGCCAGGGTGAGAAGTCTTTATTGTTGACTTTGACACTTAACGTGTGTCTTGGAGGTCAATTGTGGTAACTGGGTGTTCTATTAGCATCTCTTGTTTGTATGCCCAGCTCCTTCCCCAGATTTGGGATGTTCTTATTAGTTCTTTAAATAGGCTCTCTGTTCCCTTCTCCTGGGATACCATTGCCTTTATGATGTTTTATCTAGTGGGGTTGAATAGTTCTAGTAGAGTTCTTTCTTTGTTTTAATCTTAGTTACCGCTCCTTTTCAACCTGAACCATTTCTGGATTTCTGTCTTCAAGTTTGCCAGTTCTCTCTTCCACATGGTCTACTATATTTCCAATGCTTCCTAATACACTCCTTATCTCATTTTTTGAGTCCTTCATCTCCAGAATTTGTTTGGTTCTTTTTAGTTTCGGTCTTTGGTGTAGTACTCCTGTTCATTAATGTTGTTCCCGAGATCACTGAACTGCCTTTATGAGTTCTTATATCTCCTTGAATTTCTTTGTGACAGGGGTTTTTGAATTCTCTGTCACTTAGATCAGTCTTCCATGACTTTGCATTTGTTTCTGAGTTACCATTTCATTTTTGTGATACTGAGTTACTGACATCACTCATGGTGCTGGACTAATTCTTCCTCTGCTGGAACATTTGAGGCAGTGAATACCTTTCATATTTAGGTACAGCTTTGTTTAAACAATTGAGCAGGTTGGTGATAAGCAGCCTTCCTCCTTCCCCCATCCCTGGTAGGTTGCATTAGAGGACAAGCTTTTAGTTTCTCTTACCTGAGCTGATTCTTGTTACATTTGAGGACCACCCAGAACTTTCCACCACCTCTATGAGAGGTGTTGCAGGTGCCCCTTCTTTGCTGTTTGTGCTTCTGGGTTGCTGGTGCTACTGCTGCAAGACATCTGGGTAGCATGTTTTGTGGCATTTGTGGATGTCACTGTCAGGGTTACAGGGATGAGTGTGGGACTCAGGCAACTCCATTGTGGTGGGTAGGTGGATGGAGGGGAAGCTGGTGCTGTGCACCCTACCACCACTGTTGCTTGGATCCCTGTGGTTGGTGGCGTGGCCCTGCTGCAGTGGGAGGAAGCGGGGCACAGGTACCGATGCCACTGCTGTCTTTTCCCTTCACTGGGCAGTGCTGTGGGAAGTGGCGTCTCAGCCCCGTCTCCACCACTGCTGCTGTTACTTGGCAGGGCTTTAGGCTCATCTTCAGGGTGGCCAGAGAGCCAAGGTCAAAGGCACTGTCCCTTCCATTTCCCCAATTCTGCCTCCCCTATGCATTTCAATTCACCCACCTTCAGATGTAGAGATGTGTAGACCTCTGTAGGCATGCTAGTGTGTGAGAAGAGGAATCTTTGTGGAGTTACAGATGTCCCATTCTTTGTAGGTTGAAGGGGAATGAAAATAGGAGTGCCTCACTCTGCCATGGTACTGATGTCACCTCTAAACAGGGTTTTAAAGAGTTAGAGAATAACTAGGGCATTACTCTAGAAAATATTACAGAGAATAACACCTGATCCTCTGGCCTAGTATCAGGCAGTATCTCCTAGTGCCAGTGACTTTCTCACTGCACATTATGGATCTTGATATAAAAGTATTACCTCCCTCAGCTGTAAACTCTTTGCAGTTGGCTTCTCATACAATTTCATCTTTGTGCCTTACTCAGTGATCTCCAAATAGTAGACACATGCAGGAACTCAACTACAGAAGTTCTTGACAACTGCAAGTAAAAAATGATAATCCGAGTAGTGTCATGGAAAATGCCTTGGCAGGACTCTCCAAGAATCAGCACCTCCACCGAAGCAACCAATGAGCTGGCCACGAAATGACAGAATCCACATTTTGGAACTCTGGATTCTCATCCAGTACTTACAGAAAGAAAGGTAGATGCTTAAGAAAGAAAGAAGCTGTGAAAATTTGACAGGTGCGGTGCTTTTGTTTACTTGCCCACCATCCCCAACTTCCCAGCTTTCAGAAGTGACCACAGAGACCGAGGACCCGGCTCTTGGTGTGGCCACTGGTGCCAGGGGAGTGGGGCGGGGCGGGTGCCGATTGAACATTATTCTAAAAAACACTGTGGCTGTGCATTTTACCTGGGGGACTGGCACCAAAACTTCCTTTTGTTCCGCCCCTCAGTTCAAGCAGCTTTCCTGGACATTGTGTCAGAGTACTTAAAGACCTACAGTACCCATGGGTTTCTGGGTGGGAGGGGAAAATGGGGAAGTAGCAGATAGAGCCAGTAGTCTGCGTAGAAGCAGGCTGCGGAGGATCCTTGGGGTCAGAGTAAGGGCTCCGAAGGCCTCTCATGTGCATTGCAGATGCTGAGCCCTGACACATGCAAAGGCCTGAGAAAATCCTGTCTTAAACCTACAGCCAGTCTTTGGACTCTACACAAGCAGGACGTGAAGGCTGTAACGGAGTTGCAGACAGCCGGGCTGAGTACTTCTCTTCAAAGCCAGCCTGCAAAGTGAAGGAGAGGTACTGATTTTGCTTCTTTTTGGTGCCAGGTGTTTAAGGTAATCTGTCATTGGTTCACTGCTAAAACAGTGAAACAGGGATTTTGGTGCTCACACATGATAAGAAGCGCAGTCTTTGCAAAATAAAAAAAAGTTTGGAAATGCCACCTAAAAATGGACAATTAGAACCCTCAGCAAACTGCAGAGAGAGAGGAAAAAGTGATTTCCAGAGTCACTGCATTATATTCTAAACATCCAATTCTCAACAAGAGATTACGAGGCTTACCAAGAAACACTGGTAAAAGTAACTACATAAATAAATATTGGATTGTAACTTTTTGTTTATATGATTTGAAAGACAAATGCATAACACAATAATGATAAATCTATGTTGATGAGGATACATTATGCAAAGATGTAATTTGTGACAACTGTGACAACATGAAGTGGGAGAGATAATGGAGTGTTACAGGAGCAGAGTTTTTGTATGCTATTGAAACTAAATTAGCATCAGTTCAGTACTGGAAGAATCCAAGGAGAAAAGATAAAACTAATAGAAAACAAATAGAAAAATGACAGAATTGTTTCCTAGTCAGAAATAATTTTAAATCTAAAAGGATTAAACTTATCAATTAAAAGAAATGGCAGAATAAATCATAAAAACATGATCCAATTACATAGTATCTGCAAGTGACTCACTTTAGAGCCAGTCAGAAACAGGTTGAAAGTGAAAGGATGGGAAAATACATTTCATGCATTAATAACCAACAAAAAGCTGGCATGGCTACTAATATAAAAAAACAGACTTTAAATAAAAACTTGTCACAGGAGACCAAAAAAGAAAAATGACATTTTATATAGATAAAAAGTCAATCTATCAGAAAGATATAACAATTCTAAATATACACACACCAAATAGCAAATTCCCTAAATCCATGAAACAGACAGTGACAAAACAGAACCACAACAAAGTTGCAGACCTCGATATCTAACTTTCAGTAATGGAGAGAAAGACCATCCACACCAAAGAATAATAAAATAGAGGACCCAAACAACAGGATAATGAACTTCACATAATGGATTCTCTACTCCAAAAAAGTGGAACTAACATTCAAGGTACATATGAAACAGTCTCCAGGACAGACCATATATTTGGCCACCAAACAAGTCTCAATAAATTGAAAGATGCTGAACTCTGTTTACAAAGTATCTTCTCTGACCAAAATATAATGAAGATAGAAATCAGTAAAATGGAAAAGTGAAAAATTCTAAGTATGTGGAAATTCGGCAACACACTTTTAAAACATTCAAGTCAAAAATGAAATCACAAAAGAAATTAGAACATAGTTTGAGACAAATGAAAAAACACAATAAGCTGAAACTTAAGGAATGTAGCAAAAATGATGACCACACTTTAATGCCTGCACTAAAAAAGAAGACTGTAAATAAATAACCTAACCCTATACCTTAAGGACTACAAAAGGAAGAGCAAACTAAACAAACCAAACTTAGTTTCCAAAGCTAGCAAACTAAGGAAATAATAAAGACTATAGCAACGATAAACAAAATATAGAAAAACAATAGAATCAACAAAACCAAAAGTCAGACAGTGGCTCCACAAGAAAACTAGATACCAATATCCCTTATAAATATTGATTCAAAAAACCTCAACAAAGTACTAGAAAACAGAACTCAACAGTATTTTATAAGGACTATTCTCTTTGGCCAAGTGCGATTTATCCCACCAATGCAGGGATGTTTCAACATAAATATCAATGATTGTAACACATAACATTAACAGACAAAGGAGAAAATAACCACAGGTTTATACCAATTGATGTGAAAAAAAGCATTTGACAAAATTCAACACCACTTCATGATAAAAACACTAAGCAAACTAATAGAAAAAAATCTTCAACACAACAAAAGGCATTTATAAAAGCCTACAGCTAACATCATACTTAATGGTGAAAGATTAAAACTTTCCCCTTAAGATAATGAACGAGACAAGGATGCCCACTTCCACTGCTGCTATTCAATATTGTACTGGATGTTCTAGCCAGAGTAATCAGGCCAGGAAAAAGAAATAAAAAAGCATTCAAATTGGAAAAGATATAAAACTATCTCTATTCACAATAACATAGTCCTATATGTAAAAAATCCTAAAGAGTACACAAAATAAGTACTAGAATAAATTAATTCTGCAAAGTTTCATGAGAAAAGATTAATACACAGTCAATTATATACCAGCAATGAACAATCCAAAAGGAAAGTTAGGAAAAACAATTTCACTTACAGTAGCATCAAAAAGAATAAAATATCTAGGGATAAATTTAACCAAGGAAACTGAAAAATATACCTATCAAAACCAGTAAAAATTACAGAACATTGCTGAAAGAAATCAGGGACATAAAAGTAAAGATGTTCTGTGTTCATGGACTGTAAGACTTTATATTCTTAAAATGTCAGTACTACACAAAACCACCTAAAAATTCAATGCAATCCCTATCAAAATTCCAAGGGCTTTTGCTTTTTGAAAGGCCAACCCTTAAATTCTCCAGTTCTATAACGTTCGAAGAGAGAAGTGCAACCTCAATAGCAGTGCTCTCACTTCGATTCAGAACCAATATTCTGAAGTTGAAATATATACATTTTAGCAGAAGTTACTTGTTGCTAAAAGTACTTCCAAATTTCTTGTAGGTCAATGAAATAATTTTTCTCTTAGGAATAAAGTTTTTTGTGTTTTTTTTTCTGGCGAGACTTAGCCTCTATTTATTTTTTTAAAAATTCTTTATTCTAATAGTTTTCCCAATTTTCCCCCTTTCCCTCCTCCGTCCAGCTCACCTCCAACTCCCGCCTCCCACAGTCCATCCCCACACTGTTGTCGCTGCCCATGGGTCATTCATACATGTTCTTTGACTACTCCCTTTCCCTGCTTTCCACCATCCCCGGCCCCTAGCAGCTGTCAGTCTGTTCCCTGTTTCCATGTCTTTCGTTCCCCACTATTTCATCATGCGTGCTCTGTGCGGGCACCGTTAGACAATGAGACAAAGTGATAATGACACTGCCCATGTCCTAAAGGAACTTATGACAAAGAGATGGCTTTAGTCTGAGAAAGTACTAAATTAATATTCATAAGCATGGGTTCATTCAACACTTTCTCATTGAGTTTTTAATTTTTACTTACTGATTTTAGAGAGATGCCCCCCCGCCCCATCCTCTCTGCTAATCACCCTTCTGTTGTGTGTAAACCAAACCAAGTATCTTTATTCAGTAAGAATCACAGGGCTGAAGTTTGGACCATAGGTATGAGTCAGACATGTAGTCCCCTAAGTGTGTAATGAGGACATTTATTATCCTGAGTAACTGTGCAAATGTTTGATGAACACTGTGTACTGTAACTCTTCCTTTTTATTATTACATGCTCATGGGTTCTGATAGAAATTTCAAGCAGACAGCTTTGAAAATGGACTCATACACACAGTCATTTTATAACAATGAACTTTTATTGACATAAAAAGTAGTTATCAAAAACCAAGATTGCCCATAATATGAGGATTTAGTTAATGAATATATCCCACATTTTCAGGATTCAAGTGAAAATGATGGTTGATTAATAGGCTTGTTCGGGCTGTTTTTATGCTGTAGTGAGATATTTTTACTAGATCGTGTGTATACTGGGTTTTCGCAAACAGGATCACTTACTGTTCCTAAAGGACAAAATTTCTTTGAATAGATACTATTTGTTGAGAACATTAAGCATTTACTTTTAACATCATAATGCATTCTGTAATGTAATGTAACAGAATAAATCCGTCAAGTGATATAACATATTTTATAAGATGAACATTTTGCTTTTGAAACTGCATAAAGGCTATATACTAATTTGGGAAAAAACTTCAGTGTTCCATATTTTTAAGATTATTATTTCTCAAAACCATTTAAGAGTGTCCAGATATAAATGTTTGAAAACAACAATAATAAATAGCTCAAGCCAACCTGAAAACAGTCCCAAGTGGTAGAGGAGGGGAAGAGACTCTGTGAATGTAAAGAAAGCCACTTTTTGTTTTCATAATTTGATCTTGCTGTTCTAGAATGCATGTTTTCTCTCCAAATGAGAACTCCATTTCATATAGGGCTTTATTTGATTTTCCTAGAATTGCAATGCTTAGTGCTATCCCTATCATCATACCTGGAGTTTCTTGAAGTTATCCTGAATTTATCTGTCTGCCCATTGTGGTTCAGAGTAGCAAAGACAATTTTTTTTTTAAATCTCTTCTAAATACTTTCTCTTCTAGAGAACAATTCTATCATAGATGTCAAAACTAAAAGAGAATAAAGTGAAAGAAAAAAACCTACAAAAATATCCTACTGTATCAAATGCAATCATTTCTGAATATAATAAACCATAGCCACAGCTTTACCTGTTATCATTCCCACATTGCCAACAGAATGTAACAACCTACCAGGTACACTGTTGGCTTTGCGTTCACAAAGGCTTAGTGATGAGGTTCCTGGGTGTGATTTCCAATGTGCCCTAATTACCAGTGAGAACACTGAATGGAATGTTCACACATACCATTTATTAAGACAGCTGGTTTATCTAAGTCCCACCACTTGTAATATGCTATAATCTTTGTATGTGTATGAGCCTGGGTATATATGTTTTATTAAAAGTCTATTATAACCCTAATCTAATTTTTTATTATAACTCAATCATTCATTTCAATATTCACATATTCATCATGATCTTGATTAAACTTCTGCTGTAAGACTGTATCACTAACTAGATTTCTTCTCTTTTGTGCTTAAGGAAAATCGTCTCACTGAAAATTTAGGAGATTCTTTAAACCCTTTCATGTTTTTTATCAGCTGACTCCCACGGACCTCACATCCAGGGCTCCCATCCTTGCCAAGTTCTGCCGAGGATGTTGGGGTCTGTTGCCTGGTCGATCAAGCACTTCACTTGAGCCTCTTCTGAGAGTCCATTCTCTGGTTCCTGGGCGCGAATGTTGTGATCCTTGCTTCCTCGTGCTACAGACACAAAATCATTGAAGGCAGGTGCCTTCTCATGGCCCAGCTGTAACTCCTCACTGGAAAAAAAGTTCAGAAACAAAAACCATGCATTATATTTCCTTCGTTGCCCACACTCCTAGCTATCAAACATTCCCTCCCATCACTTAATAGAATATTTCTGTTGCTCATAACCATGAAGTTAAGAGATTCACTTTGTAGAAAAATAGAACATGAATAATGCTGCTATTAATGTTTGTCTGTAAGTTTTGTGCCAGTCTATACTTTCATCTCTCTTAGGTGCACACGGAGGGCTGACTGATGAGTCAAATGGTGAATGCGTGTGTAAGGTTTTGAGGAACCGCCAGGTTGCCACTTCACCTCCCCGCCAGCAGCACAGGAGGCTCCAACTTCTCCGCATTCTCAGCAACACTAGTCGTATTCCATTTTGCGTTTCCCTGATGGCTAATGATGTTAAGCATTCACTTGTAAAATGAGGATAATAGGGCTGATATCACAGGCTAAATATAAAGTTCTCAGTACTTTATATAGCATTTAGTAATTCAGTAAATGGTGGTATCAAGTGTTTTGTTTTTTCCACAAATGATAATCTTACCAAGTAATAACTGCTGGATTGGCACCTGCTAACTTTCTCTTAGCATAAGATATTTTCTGCCGGGGATACCAATTTTCTTCTGTTATATTTGTTTTTTGAATCCATGATCCTCCTTTTTTCAGCATTTTCTGTTCAAAATTCTAAAGGAGAAAAACATGCCTTTTTTTGGGCCACATTCAAGTAGATTAAACAATTAATTATCTTAAACAAACAACTCTGTAACTGGGGGGAGCTCTATAGTTTTTAATAGAAATTCTAACGGTAGTTCACGCAACAGTGACAGTGATCTTGAGGGACCGCGGTTCAGCTCAACATATCACTCCCTAGAGAAAGTGGGCCATGGCCAAGCTTCATTCTTTCAGGGCCATATTATAAAGAACTCTTGATATTTAAGAAAGAACTATTTTCCTTTATGATCCAGAAAGACCTCTTGTAGAACAGACTTTAAAGTTAAAGGTGTCACCTAGAGAAATCGAACCCTTCATCAAGGGTCCATATTTCTTCTCCTAGTTAGAAATATACTCAATTTAAACGACAGTTTTATCCAAATAAAGGTATGTTTCTTATCTGGTTTTTAGGCCAAATGATCCCAAATGTTTCAAGAAATGCTATAAGCAACCATGTAAATATTTTAGCACACACAATCTGATGCACTTCCATCATAAGAAAGGCAGGTCAATCACCGGTGCCCTATAGTAAAAGTGAAGGTGCATATAAACAACCCTACCTTCCAGTCGAAGGAAGGTTCCTTTATGAACACATCCATGGTGGTAGTGAGCAGGTCAGGCCGTGAGCGGAAGGCTCTCAGCGCGTGCACCATGACACTGTACACGATCCCTGTTTCTTTCATTGGTAACATCAGGTTGATAAATTGGCGAGTTAGACGAAAAGGCATCAGTTCAGGGACTGGAAGAAACTAAACAGAAAAAATACATGCAAGAAACAGATTAACTAGAAACCTCAAAGTAACAAGCACAAACAAAACATCTCCCCATGGTTACTATTCACACTTAGTGAGAATATGAACTCTTCTTTTCTCAAAGTCGGCTGCACAGATATAATTTACTGTGCACAAGAGGAATCAACAGAATGATCCTTGCGATGCAGAAACCTATATGCATAGGACCATATGGCCTACAGAGATTTAGAAGTGCAAATTTAAAACTTTCAGAGTTCAATGTCAGAGAAAACATTTGTATCATAACTTCTACACGATATGTTGCTTATGGGGCTTCAAAAAACCTCCTTATAGTCTTCCCTTTTTATAGGAACACATTTTATTAGTTCTGATTACCTAATTTATCATCACACCTTCCATAATCTGTCTGAACCAGGACAAAAGGACTTGAGAATACCGTTTTCTTTGGGAATGTCAAATATAATGTTCATGACAAAACTGACTCAACTGATGTGTTGTTTCTTCTTTAAAAACTATCCATTTCCATACTATGTGGTTGTAAAAAAAGAAGGATCTCTTACTTTTTGTGACAGCATGGATGGACCTAGAGATTATTATGCTACGTGAAACAAGCCAGTCAGAGAAAGACAAATACTGTATGATCTCACTTATAAGTATAATCTAATGAACAAAGTAAACTAACGAACAAAATAGAAACAGAGGCATGGGCACAGGGAACAGACTGACAGCTACTGGGGACAGGGGGACTGGATAAAAGAAGGTGAAGGGATCAGCCAAAGGACATACATGCATAACCCACAGACACAGAAAACAGTGTGGTGATGGCCAGAGGGAAGGGGGGCAGGGGATGGGTGGAGGTAGGCAAAGGGGTGGAAAATGGGGACATCTGTATTAGTGTCAATGGTAAAAATAAAGAGGGGGGGAAACTATCCATTCCCAGAGGGTGTTACAAAGTCCTACGACAGTTCTAAACCAGCCAAGAACAATGAGAGCAAGATGAGTATACCTGAGTAGCTGATCCAAATGCATGTCCAAAGTCGATTCCGATTATTCTGCCTGTCTCCAAGCTCACCATGAAATTGTTCAGGTGCCTGTCTCCGATGCCCAGAATCCAGTGGCTAATGCACATCAGGGCATGCGAGCTGGCGAAGTGGGAGCGGAGTGCCAGAAAGGCCTCGGGGCCCGTGCCCATCTTCAGGAACGCACGCCTGGGAGGGGGACACGCAACTCAGCGGCGGGCTCTGCGGCACTGCCAGCAGGCAGGTCAAGGCGGGAGTATACTTACTTTAAGAGATCAGCTGGCACTTTACTTTCTCTTTTTCTAAAAGATGTGACTGTTTCAGTACGACTAGCTTTCCTATGATTTAATGGTAGAAAATGTCTGATTAGAACAAACTTTTTGTGACTGGTAATGTAAAATTCTTGGCTTACATTGAAGCTCAAATATCAAATAACTGGATTTTGATGATCTCTCTGAGGTAAAACTTTCTAAGAAACGAAACTATATATGCAACTCTGAGAAGCATGAACTAGTTATAAAAAGGAGAAATCAAAACAAACTTACTTAAATATCAGCATGTAAGCACCAATATCATGTTTTCCAGATATCTTTGTCAGCCAGTCTCTATATTCAAATAGTGGTGCTTTGGGATCACTAACAAATAGGAAAAAGAGAGTCAGCATTAGGAAGATATTTAGCATTGTGTAACTTCAGAGGCAAAGATCACCAAGGATTCTTTGAAAAATAGTGAAGAGGCAGGGGAAATAAATATCTTTCGATTATAGTTAATGTTAACACTGAACCCATGTTACTCTGGATCCAGAATTTCAACATATCATTATTCATTCTTACTTTCCCCTAAAGAAACCAAAGCTATTTCCTGTGTAAAAATGCAGGCACAAAAACGATCAGATACAATAATCTTCCCACTTCATACAGAGAGAAACTAGATGGCCTAAATGTGTTTAATGACCTTGGCATATGGTTCTAAAAATCTTGTCCTAGAAAATAACCATAACGACAGGACGACGCCACCGCGTGCAGCATTTAAGTAGGCAAGGAATGTGAAGCCATATTACCACTTCAAACGAAAACACCACAGATTATTTGTTGAAGACAGACCAAGTCTGTTTTTGTCATTATTTAAAATGTTGCCAACCTTTTTCTCATTTCCAGTATGCAGATACCTACAAAATCCATATTAAGAACAATAAAGTAATTTCTTAGATGACAATGGATTTGAATTGAATTTGAAAAGCTTTTTTTCAGTAATGTTTCATAGGCAAAATGCAGTATCTGGGCAGTTGGAAACAATGTGATATTTGTATGTTTAGTCATTTTTGAGTTTGTGTCAAAAGCTTTAACAAGTTTTCCTAAAAAAAAAAAAATCCGAAGAAAGAACAATTTTGCAACATATTAATAGTTCAATCACTTAAGCTGAATCTTTTCTGAGATGCTACTAAATTAATTTCATAAATAGACACCCCATTTTCAACTAAATTCTCTCATAGTTGCAACTGGGAAGAAAATTGTTAGTTTGAAAAACTAACATAAAAAAATAGCAATGATTTTCAGTAATGGGGGTTGGAGGTGCCCTGTTTCAAAAAGGTGTAGTGGGAAGTAATGTACACAATTGTATATTTGAAAAGCACCTTAAACGCTACTGACACCTGTGTTTACCTTATGCATTTTATGTTAGTATCCCATCTTACAAACTGAGGCATGGAATACGGGAGAGGTAAGCTGTTTGTCTAAGATTCAGGACCTTGTGAGTCAGGACCAGAGTCAGCACCTGAATGAGCTGTGGAATTTCTGACTCCAGGAAGCACTATTCATCAGTTTTCCTATCTCCCGGGGAAGGCAGAAAAGATTCTAGACAAAGGACTCCAATCAGTGGAAAAAAAGGCGGTAAACACTGTCTTATGCAGCAACTGTAACCCACAAATAAGAATTTGATCAAAATGATTAATTTTACAGAAACCGTTCCTGACCGATGAGCGTATTTATTGCCCCTGCGGAAGTGCTCTCAGGAAGGAAGGAGAGTGCAATGCAGAAAAACAGGCCTTGATGCTGTTTGTTATTTCTGCCTTTATTTTATAGCTTGTCATCAAAGCTGGTCAATTCCTCTTTCAAAAAGAGAATCAGCATTAGGAAGATATTTAGCACTGTGTAACTTCAGAGGCAAAGATCACCAAGGATTCATTGAAAAAAAGTGAAGAGGCAGGGGAAATAAGTATCTTTCGATTATATTTAATGTTAACACTGAACCCATGTTACTCTGGATCCAGAATTTCAACATACCATTATTTATTCTTAATTTCTCCTAAAGAAACCAAAGCTATTTCCTGTGTAAAAATGCAGGCACAAAAACAATCAGATACAATAATCTTCCCACTTCATACAGAGAGAAACTAGATGGCCTAAATATAAGTGTTTCAATGTTGCCCTTATTTTTCTTTACAGAAACAAACAACAAATAAAAAAACCTGATTAGCTATACCACTGACATGCTGGGTGACAAAATGCAAATTACTTAACCTCTCTGGGCATCAGTTTCCTCATCTGTATAGAGGTGATAATAATATCTTGTAGGTTTTTGTAAAAAATAAATGGCTTCATATACGTTAAGAACTGAGTATAGTGTCCAGCACATAGAAAATGTTTAATGAAACGTTAGTTGCTATTCTTATTTATTTTATTTTCAAAATTTTCCTTTTTTTTTTCAAAGTTAATACTTCTTTTTTTGGTGGTAAAATATATGCAAGTACTGTTTAGACTCCTCTATTCCGTTTACCTTATTCATCTAGGCAGAGGCAGATTAAAGATTAGCCTAGGGTTTTTGGCTGAGAACACCACTTAAAAGAGGCCCTAAAAAGTGGCTGGAAACACAAGGCATAGGAAGCTGAATTTGAAACAACTCTGCTCAGAGAGAATGTTACGTCCGGGTAGCAGCAGGCTTGCTGGGGTGAATCAGAGCAGAGCTGGAGAAAATATTTAGACTCCACATTACCTTGTTGTATAAGCTGCTTTCTCCTCTTGTGACATGTTACTCAAAAGAAGATCTTTTAAGGTGAGAGTATTTTCAATCCATTCAATTAATCCTAATCTGAAAAGGAGAATAAAAGGGCTATGAATACAAACCCAAACTGTTCTTTCTTTAGTAGAATCAAAGAAAAATAGATTTTTTGCATGTCAGTTCTTCACTTACTTTCTCCACATTAAGGTGAAAATCATAGGTTTAAAAGTATTTATTAGTTCTGGTTACTCCCAGTCTTTGAAAAATTCAAAACACTGAATTGTCAAGTGACCCCCCAACCCCATCTCAGTGAAATTAAACAAGGATTTGACCCAGTGCTGAAATTTCCATTCATATAAATCTTCTCTAGAATGACGATTCCCACAAGGTCATACCTGGAGGTCATGGGAATGACGTGGTATGTCTTTAACTGCATGTTTCTCTGACTACTGGCGACATCCTGGGACAGAATGACATTCATGACCTCGAAGAGCTGCTCAATGCGTTGGTCCTGCCGCAGGTCTTCCCCGCCCTTCACAAGGAAAGGGTACTCTCGCTCATCATGGCCTCGGATGATGATGCGCTTTGGTTTTCTGATAGAAGTCATTGTTTTCACCTTTAAAAATTAAGACAATAGTTTTAGGTGCAGTCTGGAAAACTGAGGGACTAGCCCATCATATCATTATCCAAAGGGGAAATGCCGGGCTGGCTGGCACACATTACTCAGGGAGAGCTCTCTCTAAAGACAGAGTTGAGTGATAGGAAAAAAGAGAACCCAAGGCCAGTGATATATTTCTGTTAGCTGTTCAAGCTGTACTACTGTGCCCACAGAATTTCATATTCCTGGTTAAAATAATTGCTTATATATGTGGATGTCCTTAGCAACAAACAACACACAACTTTCTATAAGTAATTGATTTTATGTATATTTTATAGTGGATACACACATACATAGTTTATTCTTCAAGTTTATATGTCCTTAAATATGACTGACATAAAAACATTAGAAACATTAAGAAATTTAGTAAATAATCTAATCAGAAAACTACATGTATCTGAGACCAACACAGGAAGCTAACTGTCTTGTCTTTAGTTAAGACAAATATTCTCCTATCTGAAGAACTAAATGCCACACACTAACAGTCCTGGCTATGGTGACTGGGGTCACGAGCACTGGTGCCTACCCGCTCATCAAACCCAGCGATTCGTGCGTGGTATTCTGGCACTGGCTTTCCTTTGCCATCATACTGACCTAGGACAAAAAAAAAAGCCTTACTTAGATCCAGCTATTACAGAATGAACCCTGTATTTTAAAACGTAGGTGGTGATCTTATTTTATTTTACTGTATTTTTTGAGAATAAAAAAACAATTTATTTGAGAAAATATTCTGCAGTCCATCTTTTCACTAAGACACATTTACCTTCCCCCTGATTTTTTGCAAGCAGTGATAAATTTTAGTATTCTCTTCGGTGCCTCCCTGGCAGTACAGTTCATGAGATGACACCAAAACCGCCTGGGCCTGTTCCCCAGATCAGACGTTTCTTTCATTAGCTAACCATGCCCAAGGCATATGTAACAGCTATCTAGATATAATTTAAAAGAACTTGATTAGAAACCAAAATTTGTTTATACATATTCACAGTTCATTCATTCACGCATTAATTAAATTAACATTTTATTAAGTACCCACCAAATGCTAATAAACCTTTATTAGTGTTTGGTCCCCTAAGTCTTTTGCTTTTCTTTATGACATTTGGTGGGTGCTTAATAAAATATTAATTTTGTTGATCTAATTTTAAAAAGCTAATCTAACATAGTAAAATTTTTACTAGAAGTTTACATTTAAAGAAAACAGCCTTTTAAAAAATGCTATTATTTCTCAATTTCACTAACGAAAGAATTCCAAACAGGAAAATTAATGCGCTGAACTAGAACACTGTATTATTTCAAGGAGGATCAAGCTGCATATTAGGATGCTTATGTTTCAAAAGCTTTTCTTGAAACTTTCTGTATACAGTGCACAGATGTTAATAACAAAGAAACGTATTTCTCAAATGTTTTCTAATATCCACTGGATTGAGTAGCCATATTAAAACTTTTTTTTTTTTTTTGGTCTTGTGAATTCCAGGGTGAGGAACATGGAATGTACAAAGATTGGCTTTGAAAAAATCATGCCAGGTTCACATCTGACCAACTTGTCTTTATCTTCAATTACACAGTAATTTCTCCTGAAGGTAAGTTATTTATCATTATCTCATCACTTTATATGGGACCAACATGTACATCCGAAGAAGTGATTTGCATCAATACCTATATTGTATTTCAGAGAAAAATTTATTCAGGAGCAACACATGGGTAAATTTAGAAGAAATTACCAGTTACCATTATTAGTAGATAGAAATCTGAACATGTGTTTTAATCAAGAATGTAAGAAAACTGTGATCTAATTGGACCCTTGGGTAAAGTGTACTGAGTCACAGTAATTATAAATTTTCCTAATGAAAAATATGGGAAAGTTTTAAAATTAAAATAAATGTCAAGGTCCTGATATTTTTTAGAAATCAAAAGTTCTTGCCACAGCACTATTTTCCTTCAAATAGTTCTGTCACTTCTAAAAGGTTAACTCACCAGGAATCTCCAGGTCATTTCTCAGGAATTCTACTCTGAAGTCACTCATCCAGGGGGAGCATTCTTTCAGATTCCCAGGTGGCTTGGAGGCTTTCTGCATTTTTGAATATAGTGAGTCGGCAATGGCTTCAAAGTCACGAGGCTTCATTCCAGGTAGCTTAGAACCTCCTCTCCCAAAGTGTTCATCAAATTCTTTTCCAAAAGCCTGAAATTAATAATTTACCTTAAATATTAAAGTTTATGGTAAATTTGAACTTTGGAAAAGGTTTATGAATGTTTATAATAAATAACTGCCCAATTAACTATATAGGCTTTTTCTGTGCTTTCATGATTTATAGTTTTGCTTTCCTTGAATGTTTCAACACCCAAAAACACCTGAAGCCTGATTTGTTTGTGTTCCTTTGAAAAGAGAGAAATAGAATTAAATGATGAAGAGACTAAAACAACAATTCAAAGGATCAATAAATCCAGGAGCTGGTTCTCTGAAAAGATAAACAGAATCAACAAGGCTTTAACCAGACTCACCAAGAAAAAAGAGAGGACTCACATAAATAAAATCAGAAATGAAAGAGAAATTACAACTGATACCACAGAAATACAAAGGACTGTCAGAAATTACTATGAACAGCTATATGCCAAGAAATTTGACAACCTGGGCAAAGTGGACAAATTTCTAGAAACACATAATCTTCCAAAAATGAATCAAGAGGAAGCAGAAAGCCTGAACAGACTGATAACAATGAGTGAAATTGAAGCAGCAATCAAAAAACTCCCAGCACGCAAAAGCTCTGGACCAGACAGCATCACATGCAAATTTTACCAAACATTTAGGGAAGAGCTAACTCCTCTCCTTCTCAAATTATTCCAAAATATTCAAGAAGAATGAAGGCTCCCAAACTCTTTTTATGAGGCCAGTATCATCCTAATTCCAAAACCAGGTAAAGACACAACAGAGAAGGAAAACTACAGGCCAATATTGCTGATGAACATAGATGCTAAAATCCTCAACAAAATATTGGCAAACCGCATCCAGCAAAACATTAAAAAGATCATACACCATGAACAAGTGGGGTTCACCCCAGGGATGCAATGATGGTACAATATTTGCAAATCAATAAATGTAACACATCGCATAAACAAAAGGAAAGACAAAAATCACATAATCATATCAATAGATGTGGAAAAAGCATTTGATAAAGTACAGCACCCATTTATGATAAAAACATTCAGCAAAGTGGGAGCCGAGGGAGCACACCTCAACATAATAAAGGCCATATATGAGAAACCTATAGCCAATACCAACCCAATGGGCAAAAACTATAAGCTTTCCCACTAAGATCAGGAACAAGACAAAGGTGTCTGCTTTTGCCACTTTTATTCAACATAGTATTGAAAGTTCTAGCTATAGCAATCAGACAAGAAAAATAAAAGGCATCCAAATAGGAAAGAAGGAAGTAAAACTGTCATTATTTGCAGACGACATGATAGAGTACAGAGAAAATGCTACAGGCTCCACCAAAAAAACTACTCTACCTAATCAGTGAATTTGGCAAAATAGTGGGATACAAACTCAGTATTCAGAAATTAAAGGCATTTTTGTACACCAACAATGAAATATAAGAAACAGAAATTAGGGAAAAAAATCCCATTTACTATAGCAACAAGAAAAATAAAGTACCAAGGAATAAACTTAACCATGAGGTAAAAGACCTGTACTCAGAAAACTATACAACACTGAAGAAATTATGGAAGATACAAATAAATGGAAGCATATACTGTGTTCATGGATTAGAAGAATCAACATCATTAAAATGTCCATACTACCCAAAGCAATCTACAGCTTCAACACAATCCCTATTAAAATACCAATGACATATTTTGCAGATTTAGAACAAATATTTCCAAAATTTATATGGAACCAAAAATGACTCTAAATAGCCGCAGCAATCTTGAGAAAAAAGAACAACATAGGAGGGATCATAGTACTGACATCAAACTGTACTACAAGGCCACTGTAATCAAAACAGTCTGGTACTGGCATAAGAACAGACACATAGATCAATGGAACAGAATAGAGAGCCCAGAAATACACTCGTCATCGATTAATATTTGACAAAGAGGCAGAAGCATAAATTGGGAGTAAAAATAGCCTCTTCAACAAATGGCTGGAAGATCTGGAATGGTACATGCACAAAAATGAAACTAGACTACCACCTTACACCATACACCAGAATAAACTCAAAATGGATAAAAGACTTAAAACATACATTGTGACACCATAAAAGTCCTAGAGGAGAACATAGGCAGGAAAAATCTCAGATTTCCATGCGCCAATATTTTTGCCAATATGTCCCCTAGAGCAAGGGACATAAAGGAAAGAATAAACAAATGGGGACTACATCAAATTAAAGATCTTCTGTATGGCTAAAGAAAATATCATCAAAATGAAAAGGGAACCAAACATATGGGAAAACACATTTGCCAACAATACCTCAGACAAAGGTTTGATCTCCAAGATATATAAAGAACTCATATGACTCCCAACACAAGGAGGACAAATAATCCATTAAAAAATGGGCAAAGGAGCTGAACAGGCACTTCTCCAAGAGGATGCACACATGGCCCAGAGACACATGAAAGGATGCTCAGCATCACTAGCCATCAGAGAGATGCAAATAAAAACCACAATGAGATACCACCTCATGACAGTCAGAATGGACACCATAACCAAATCAACAAACAAGTGCTGGAAAGGCTGTGGAGAAAAGGGAACCCTAGTGCACTGTCAGTGGGAATGCAGACTGGTATATCCACTGTGGAAAAGAGTTTGGAATTTCCTCAAAAAACTAAAGATGGAACTGCTTTTGACCCAGTGATTCTGCTGCTGGGATTTTACTCCAAAAACCCTGAAACAACATTTCAAAAGAACCTATGCACCCCTATGTACATAGCAGCATTATTTACAATAACCAAGATTTCGAAACAGCCTAAGTGCCCATCAGTAAATGAGTGGATCAAAAAACTATGGTACATTTACACAATGGAGTACTACACAGCAGAAAGAAAAGGAATTCCTACTCTTCGCGACAGCATGGATGGAACCGGAGAGAATTATGCTAAGTGAAATAAGCCAGTCAGTGAAAGACAAATACTATATGATCTTACCTATTTGAGGAACCTAATGAACAAAGTAAACAAATGAGCAAAATAGAACCAGACACATGGAAACAAGGAACAAAGTGAAAGGGACCAGAGGGGAGGGTGAGGGGGATGAGGGCGAGAAAGAAGGGGAGGGATCTAGTTAAGGAACAAGTACAAATGACCCATGGACATGGACAACAGGGTGGGGACTGACTGTGGGAGTGTGGGGCGGGTGGGGGGGATGGGACAGGAGAGAGTAATGGGGGGAAAAATTGGGACAACTGTAATAGAACAATAAAAAAAAGAAAAGGAAAAAATAAAGATAATATGGTTGATAATGACTTCTACTCATAAATAATGTGCTCATAAATAAGCACTTTAAAAACTTAGGAAAGTCATTTAACTTCTTTGAGCCCACTGTCTAGTTATACTATGATAACAGGAGTAATTAGAAACAGCATAAAATAAACTGAGTAATTCAATTAAAATGAAGTTACTAAATATTCATCACAGCTGAAGAGAAAAATATAAGCATGCTACTTTCCACAGTAAGGGTCTTTCAAGTCATTACTTTCTATCATAAAACAGTATAAACATTAGATAATTTATATTTCTAAAAGCAATTATTATTATAAGTACTTTATCTTGGAACATATCAAATATTTCTTTGTATTAGTCTCTATTCAAATACTTAAAATATAATTATGATAACAGAATAAAAAACAAAACAAGAGTTTTTACTAAATTTAGAATTAATCCCACAACCTAAATCTGGTATAAATGAAATATATGTTCTACTTTAAGACAATTCACTACAGAAAAATTGACATACATAAAACAAATTTCTTCTTTGATCTATGTATGGATTAAAAATATAGAAACAATCTGCAATTCTTAGAATACATGGAAAGATTGGCTATTTCCCAAACATAACCAGCACCAACAATATATCTGAATGGCTTAATGCCCTTAGGATCCTCTAAAGTGAAATTTGAGGCAATTTTGTTTTGGTAGATTATTATAATCAATGCAAATTATCTGTTGATTTGGTACAAAGTAGAAAGTTCTGGACTGATCTTCCAAGTAACCTCAAGATAAGTATCATGCCCAGTAGAAACAAGGAAGGTAGGTTTTGCCTCTGACATTTTCCCTCCATTAGGGCGGGAGGTAGCTGAGCTCAGCAGCGGCTGGGAAGAACTGCAAGTTCTGCACTGAGGGGTTTTCGGGGCGGACTCTTACAGTAGCCAGTCTTCATGGAAAGGAAGTGGCTATGAATTCAGAAGTTTAACATGCAGCCTTTTCTGGGGGCTGTGTAGAATTAAATATTCAACACAAGGCAATGAGCAGACCCCTGTAGATATTCTCACACTGGTTGAGGAGAGAGACAGGTGGCAAACTACAGTGAAACACCTCCTCAGTCTAGGGTAGAGGCCAGAACCTACTGGAGAGCCATCTGGAAGATTAGAGAAGGTTTCAGAAAAGAGGTACTGCTTAAATCAAATCTTTTTAGAGATGATGTATTGGCCCCACTAAGCTGGGAGACCTGGTTCCAGTTTCCATTCCACCACTTTGTTTGACACTCGGCAAGTCACCTGTTTTTCAACTCTAGCTTCTTTGTTTAGAATAAGGTTTGGTAAACTGCAGGTCAAATCCAGCCTACTGCCTGTTTTTATAAGTAAAATTTTATTAGAATTCTGTCAGATGTGACTTCCATTTACAAACAATCTAAGGATGTTTTTGCACTATAATGAAAGATGTGAGTACCTGCAACAGAAAATGGTATGGCCTACAAAGCTGAAAACTGAGTCTTTACAGAAAAAGGGTGCCTAAAAATTTCCTAGACCACTGGTTTAGGAAAAATAGTAACAACTTTCCAAATAATAGTATTCTGTAATTATATAAACTTATTAATGCTCGTATATTAGTTTTAAGTACATTTATAGTATGTGTGGTTCGTGTTCTGAGAGCCTGGACCCACTCAATGTGTGGCAGCAGAGACAGATGTGAGGTGCCGTGGAGCCTAATGCTGTATGTCATAAAGTGAAATCCGAAGATTTATGATTTATCTTAACTTTTAAGATACATCCCTGGTCAAATTTAGGTAACGATAGTCCTATATATACTTACTCATTCATGCCTTTAATTAAAACTACACTGAGTAGGAATGACCCACCAAAATCTCTCTCTACTTACCAAAACTGTACCATTCATTCATCTAGTTGAAGATCCCTGTCTCACACCAGGCAGTATTATACAGTAGTGAAAAGAAAAGATGAACAAGACAAAATCCCTGTCCACAAATCTGGTTTAGGAGGCATAAATTAAAGAAAGAGTTAAAGATAAATATGGTTTTCCACTCCTTAGGATTTTCCCAAAAGAACTTGTACACTGATGTTCACAGCAGCACTATTCAGAGCTAAGAAGTAGAAAAACCCCAGATGTCCATCAGTTAATGAAAGGATAAATAAAATGTGGCATATTCATACAGTGAAATGATATTCAGCAATAAAAAGGAATGACATCCTGACAAATGTTATTGCATGGATGAACTCTGAAAACATCATGCTGAGTGAAAGAGGCCGGGTTACATATTGTATGATTTTGGTTATAGGAAAAGTCCAGAACAGGCAAACAGAGAGACAGAAAGTAGCTCAGTGGTTGCCTAGGGCTGGTAGGAGATGAAGATGAGGATGCTAAGAGGTTCAGGGTTTCTTTTCTGGAGTGATGAAATGTTCTAAAATTGATGTGGTGATGTTTGCACAACTCTGGAATATAATAAAAACTATGGCATTGTACACTTTAAGGTGAACTGTAGGGTACGTGAATTATATCTTTTTTTTTTTAGGTTTTATTTATTTTTAGAGAGATGAGAAGGGAGGGAGGAAAAGAGGGAGAGAAACGTGGATTGGTTGCCTCTTGCACACCCCCAGTCAGGGACCTGGCCGCAACCCAGGCATGTGCCCTGACTGGCAATTGAATCGGTGACCTTTCGGTTGGCAGGATGATGCCCAACCCCCTGAGCCATATGAGTAAGGGCTGAATTACATCTTAATAAAGCAGTTATTAAACAAAACAGAAGGGACAAAGACCTTCCTTTGCACTAGAGACTGTGGAACTTGAGAACTCTAGCAACATGAGTAGCAGGACTTCTCTTTAGGCTAACTTTGTGAGGTTTGATGAATAAAGGTACTTTAACTAAAATTGGGGGGAAAATCTGTATCATGAATGCTGAGAGAGGTGTACATAGGTGCTTTAGACAGCAGAGAGGAAGGGACATCTAATTCTTCTTGGGAACAGTCAGGAGAAGGAGATTCAGGGAATGCTCTAAAGGAGGAATGATGCATAAGCCACATTCCGAAGGGCAAGTTCTCCAGATGGACAAGGGGCAGAAAAACTCATTTGGAGGGAGTAACAAGCACATGCAAGGTGGTGTGGATCTGGACACATCAAAGCTCATTTCCATCTCCAATTGCTCCAAGAGGCTTTTCCTCATTTGCTCCAAACTGAGGTGTGTTCTCTTCCTCTTAACTCTAGAATAACTTTAAAATAGGTCTCACATATCACACCTGTCTTTATGCCCCAGTTCTTTAAATACAGTATTTGCCAGATAATCCCTTTGAATTCAGGATCTGGGTCAATCTTCTTTTTGTACCTCTGTAGCACGCAGGAGAGATACAGAGATAAACACTCACAAATAATTAACCTATATAAAATATAAGTATTTTCTTGATTCAATATTCAAATCATTCTGAGAATTAAAAATATTAAACAACATGTAACCTTCATATCTAGGAACCTGAGCATGAAGAACACAACATAATAAAAACCCCAAGATTTTACCTATTACCCCACTGGCTATAACATTCCCTAAAAATATGCCGTCGATATCTCAGAAAAGCTTCAAATCTAAATGAAGTTTACAAATTCAACAGACATTTTAAAATCAGAATAGCTAACAAACCAGCAAATATAGTAAGTATTGGTCTTCACAATGATTCTCTTATCATAAAGGCAGACTGCCATTTACCCATACCTGAATAAACTTCCTTCTAAACGCTCCAAGGCCTGGGGCCTTTGAGTCTCCCAAGGCTGCATACATTCTGTCATACATCTTTTCAATGTTTCTTTTATTTACAGGGTTTTTTGCTAATTCAACTTTGATATCATCAGTCCAGTCCTGTTCAGTGGGGGGGAAAAGAAAAATCAAGCTAGATTGTAAGTAGGTTTTAGCTAAGTTCTATGTTACATGTGCTAGAAGATGCAACGTTACCTTAAAGATCATTTCAGGATTAGAGAGTTGTTCTAGGGCATTAATAAAATCTTGAATCACTCCTCCTAGGTCCAACTTATTTTTAATCCTATGAAAAAATTACCAAGTTTAGTAATCAAGCATCTTCCACAGATCAAGGCCTGTAATTTATAACTGTTTTTAATTGTATACATATAACCAATTATACTCCAGGGAAAAAGCAATTTAAAAATTCTATCTAATATCAGGTGAGGGACAAAGTATGTACAGTAATCCCTCTGATCTGTAGTTTCCATGGTGTAATTTAGCCATGGTTAACTGCAGTCTGAAAATATTACATAGGAAATATCCAGAAACAAATAAATCATAAGTTTTAGACTGCATGCCATTCTAGTACAGCGATGAAATCCTGCGCCGCCCCACGGGGACACCGATCATCGCCCTGCCCAGCGCACCCACCCGCTCCCTCTCGTCAGCAGGCATCGTACCATCTCACGTCATCGCCAGGAAGGCGAGTGCCACACAACAACGTATTTGTGAAAGAGACCACATTCACAGAACTTTTAGTACAGTATGTTATGATTATTGTTTTATTAATTATTGTTGTCAATCTTTCTTACTGTGCCTAATTTATAAATTAAAATTTATCATGGGTATGTATCTATAGGAAAAAATGAAGACTATATGGGGTTTGGTACAATCTGCAGTTTCAGGCCATCCACTGAGGGGACTTGAAACATATCCCTCATGAATAAGGCAGAACTAGTATATTCTATAAAGAGGTGAGAGCCTTACATAAAAGTAAATCTTGCAAATTATGTCAACATTTTGATGTATACAATTTGATACATATAGTTCTGAAGTAATGCTATGACAGAAAAGGCAAGTTTCTCAACACATTTTCAAACCTTTTTCCTTCTTCTCTTTAAAAAAAAAAAAATCATATTGCAGTTGGTTCCGCAGAGAGACCACGGGGCAGACCCCAGCAGTGGCAGATGGTGTAAACACAGCCAACCCACTGACAAACCGTAACAAAGCTATGCCTAACTCTTTGTTATCTTCTCAGGAACAAAACACTCGATAAAACAGCAAATCAGCTCAAAACAAACAAAAAAAGTCTTTGATAAAGAATGTCAACTAGAATATCATGCATTTATAAAGTATTCTTGCAAATGTGATACACCATTGCTGGTTAGTCTCTACTTATACATCAACTAAGTGAAAAGAATGATACTTCAGACAGTCTACTAAATCCTAATTAAGAAGTGGGATTTCCCAGACATTTTCAATTAAAGAAGAATTTCAAGAACTGATTTCATAAAGCATCTCATCTAGTCTGTTTCCACCCACAGATTGCTATTAACATAAGGGTAGAATGTTTCATGAATAATATTCTAAGGTGAAATGTATTTAAAAAAGGAAAGAAATTCTATAACAAATAACATACCCAGGGTAAATACATTCAACAAAGAAACATCTAATATTTTCTATTCTTCAGTGAAAGCTTTAATTAATTTGAAGACAAATATAAGCTTCCATGTGTTTGCTTTTACCATACACACTTTTTATAAACGGTAGTGTTTAATGACAGTAGAAATCAACCTAATTTCTCTGCAATACTACCTTGCCACAAACTCCTTATTCTTATGACCAGCAGTAGTATCTTTGAAGAAATAGCTTTCACTGCTTATTATAAATGGGTAGACAATCGCCTGTGGATAGTTATCAGCAATCTGTTCCACAGTATGCTGGATGGCGACAGCTTCCTCTTTGTCCAGTAAGGCCACCATGTGGCTGATCCAGCCAATGAACTGCCAGCAAGGAATGGAGGAAATCTGAAACACAGAGAGCCGTAACTTAATAATGACTAAAATGCTGAAAATTGTTCTGTATAAAAGTAATGTGCCAATATAAAAAGTATATACATATGTGTTTATAATTAGACATATTAAAATATACAACTGAAAAATAAAGTTTTCTGGTCCCCAGGCCTCTCAGTTCCTATGCCGCTAGGAACCTTTCAGTTCTTCCAGGTCTTTTCTATGCATGTGCACGTGTCTGCTTTCTTTACAAGGATGGAATCAGACTGGGTACACTGTTGCTGATATTTCTTAGACTTACCTCGTTCCTTTCAATGGCTGTATAGTGTCTTTCATTTCATTTTACTACTGCTCTCAAATGACTTTTTAGACTATTTTCTAATTTTTGCTATTACAGATTAATACTACAGTGGACATCCATACGTTCATCCCTTTGTACTTGTGCTGTACACCCACAGGGTAAATTCCTGGAAGTAAAATTACTGTGTGAACATTAATTGTCAGAAACGTTGCTAGACCTCTCTCCAAAAAGACTTTTCAAATTTTCATATCTAAAAGTGAATTATGCCAGTACCATGCTGTTTGGTTTACTATGGTCCAGCTGGGTACTAGAAATATCAGGGGGAAACACTTTGTAAAGCATATGGTTGTCTAGCCACCACGTTGTACATCTGAAACTAATACAAAATATTACTAAATGCAAACTGGACTTGAAAAAAAATTAAAAATATAATACTCAAAAAAGTAAATTAGATTGATACTTTCCAAAATCCTTTTCATAATGCACATAAGCATTTAAAAACAAATTCACTGTCAATCTGAAAAGAGAAAAATATCTAATTTTAATTTTCATGTTTTATTTTTAGTGTGGCTGAACAGTCTATTTGCATTACCTACATTAATCACGTGTCCATTTCCTTTGACAATTTTCTACTGGTGTATTTATTTTGTGGAGTGGAGACTCCACAGTCAAGTCTGTCTCTAATATGTTTTTTAGAGACAGTTTTTCTCCCAGTTTTTTAACTTTGGAGTTTTTTTCTTTTCCTGCATAGGAGTGTCAGATTACTTCCTTTATGGCTTCTGGCTTCTGTTTTTTACTCTAAGACCATTTTCAAAATTTCTTCATGTTTTCCCATAATGCCTTTTAAGGTGTTAATTTTAACATAAAGTCTGACATACTTGGTATATTAGCATGAGAATGAATGAATGCAGGCAAGCTTCTTAGCTTCATCCATAAAATGAGGAACAAGCAGGGTATGTGAGGATGAAATGCACCAGTCTACACAGCTCACAGGGGCACTTGGTAAAGATGAGCTGCCCCATCTCAAGTGTCTCCCCAGTGCCATAACATTGATTAAATACCCTATTTATTTTCTCAAAAATTGAAAACGCTACCTTTATTATACATGTGTGAAGTATTATTTAAAAAATAAATACATAACTTATTTCTTATGTTTAAGAAAAACACATATATATTGCATTTCTGAATTTATTTTAATTTGCTGTTTAACACCTACTGAAAAAATCCCCACCATTCCAAACCCACAGGCGGGCCAGAGGAGCGTAAAGCCCTGACAGGCACTGAGTCTCCACAGTTCAGAGAGCAGCACTGTTTACAAACTGACCGTACATAATAGGGCATGATGTCACCCTTTTTGAACTATTAATTATCAACTCAAAGGTTGGCCCTACTTTCCAATTAAACATTTATTAAAGTCATTAAGGGGCCTTCCGGATGGCCCTCCACTTTGTAAGGCGAGGCCTGACAGGAAGGCAGCAGGATGACACAGCCCTGTGTGGGTGGGACGGCAGGGACATACCAGCTGGTGAACAGAGCCTGTGGGGGACTGCAGGCTGCTCCGGCAAGCCCACACTCACTGGCTGCTCACTGTGAATCGGGACGCCTCGGGGTCCGTCTGGACACCGCGACACTGGCAGGAAACACAGCCACAGCCACTGAGGGTGGGGTACCAGTTGAAATGCGCTCTTCCACCCCTGGCTAATATAGTACTCAAAAAAGTAAATTAGTAAATAATACACTGAGCATAGGCATAAACAGGTGTTACAGACCACAGCTTTATCTCCATGGACAGTAAACTGCGCTACAGAAAACTCTCATCTCTGTCCCAAATATACCTCCTCCTCTATTTCTTGGGAGTCCTTGTTCAGACATGGCATTACCAACACCCAGTAAGGGAAATGGGTAAATGTGGACATTATTTTTTTTTTTACAATTTTATTTATTTATTTTTAGACAGAGGGGAAGGGAGGGAGAAAGAGGAGAGAAACATCAATGTGTGGTTGCCTCTCGTGTGCTCTCTACTGGGGGCCTGGCCCACATCCCAGGCATGTGCCCTGACAGGGGATCAAACCAACGACCCTTTGGTTCACAGGCTGGCGCTCAATCCACTGAGCCACACCAGCCAGGGCTGACATTCCTTTACATGATTTTAAATTACATATGTTCTTAGAATTTAACAAAATTTGATGTCTGTTAGAAAAAGCTATAATATATGCATTATACACATTTATGTGTTTGGACATAAATAGGAGTATATTTTTAAGTTCTGTAGACAAAAGATACTAACCTCTTTTGTCATTAGGCTCAGGGTCTCCTCTGGATACTGTTCTATAATCTGCAGTAGCCTGGGAAACTTCAGCCTGGCTTCATTGGAATGTAATTTTAAAGCTTTCAACATTTTGTCCACCACAAGGGCTGGATACATCTGCAGCTCTACAGACTCAATAACTAACAAGGGAAAGGAAAAAAACAACAGTGGTCAATATACATAAATTATAAATTTACCATGTAATTACAGTTTCACTTTTTGGCTTATATTTTGCAATATGTCATTTTTTCTAAACAACTACTTTATATCAACAAACAACAGAAGCACTTTTGGACTATATATGAAAGTTTCTATCTCAAAGCTGGGCTTTTCTATTAGATTTCCCATTCTGTATAAAGCAGTTTGCTTTCTTGGCTGGGAACAAAAAGGGCAGTGCTAGTTACTAAATTTATTCCAGGAGCAAGAGGCAGGACACATAAAGCCAATAATACCACAGCTACAAGCAAAATATGAAAGTTTAAATTAACTAAATGGAAAGAGAGAAGATAGTTTGACTCCAGGATAGAAGATAAGCAGGATGTGTTGCTTGGAGATGTCATTCCTTCTTAAAAGGCAAGACTTTTCTCATTTAAAACAAACAACACAAATAGGAAACCAAAAGAACGTACAAAATTCCTGAAACTTTACATTGACATAATGTGACTAACTTTTTTTCTTTCGTAATTCACCTGATGCAGTCTCTTCCCGCTTGCGGAGCTGTTGGTCACAGAAATCCACCAGCGTCATATAAGCATCTACAACCCCGGCTGCAGGCCGCTGGTCCTCGTTGGAAGGCCAGGCCTCCTCCTCAGCTGTCCGCACGGCCTCGGAAAGGTAATGAAATGCACTCTGGTACAGCCCTGTGATCACCTAGAATTCACAGAGATCTCAGGAAACCTTTTGGTGTGATGGAAGCTTTGTGGAAAAACTCTACTTTCCACTTGTGATGATAAAGAAAGGATACTTGTGATTCATTAGCCCTAAAATAATACAGAAAGCTGGCTAAATGTAAAAGGGAGAGTCTGCCCTGATTATGAAAGAGTAAGTAATTCCAGTAAGGTCCTGAGCACGTAAAATACAACCAAAGAAAATTAAGCAGAACGTGGGCCAGAGAGTACACTAGCATACAGAGCAGGCACCAAGTCAATGCAATTGTACAGCCATGTCAGGAATTTAAACAAGAGATGGAAGTTGGCACCTTGTGGTCAATGTCCTGCATAGATGTTGGTAACACGGTGAAGGAAGAAGTCAAGGCCACCCAATTACAGTGTGGTGGGCCATGGTGAGGTGAGGAGGTTGCAAACTATCAAAATACAACCTGATGTTATAAAGCAGGCACTAAATAAAAGAGTGAAAAAGGCTGATTTGTCCCACAAACTAGTTGAACACCTGACTGGCGACTAGTGGTGAAGTTCCATTAACCAAGTTCACGGAATAACTGTCCACATCATTCTAACACAAATTTTTCATTTTTAATGCTAAAAAAGTGTATCACTCAAAAGAAACAGGAAAAACATGGGGTACGCCAATTTTCCACATAAACTTGACTATGCATAACTGTCATATATAAAAACACAAAGTCATGCTCATTATTTATTTATTTTCCTTACTTGTCCCTTTTCAGCCATTAAGGTCCAAATTACACCTAACCCTATCTAGGATCCTGAAATGACAGCCCTCTGATCTCAGCTCTCTAGAAGCAGCCTAATTCCCAATAAACTGGGAGTGAATTTCCATAATTTATTCTTTTGCAAACTGGCGTATGACTATTCAAATAATGGAACAAAGTAGAATAAAGGAATTTCAGTGGTCTGTACTTTCCCCCAAAGCTGTAATGTCTCTTTCTTGTTTGCTGCTTCATTTAATAGCTGGAAAAGCCACTGACAGTAACATTCCCATTTAGAATCAAGCAAAAGGGACAATTACTGAGAATTCCCACTGACTGAAATTACTGGAAGTGTATCACAAAACCTTAAAGATTAGGGCTTTAAGATGAACATATACAAATGTTCCACACAGAATATATACTTTTCTCTTTGCAAAGATCTTTTTCTACAGTCCATTCAGTAAGTTTTCTGTACTTTGATATTTTTAAATTTATTTTTCAGTTAGAGTTAACATACAGTATTGTATTAGTTTGAGTGTAAAACAGTGATCAGACATTTATTCCTTATGAAGAGATTGCCCCAATATGTCTTGTACCCATCTGGTACCATACAAAGTTACCACAGTGTTACTAACTATATTCCCTTTGCTCTATTTTCTATCCCCATAAATATTTTTATAACTAGCAATATGTACTTCTTAACCCCTTTCACCATTTATGCCTATCACCCCAACGCCTCCCATCAGGCCACTATCAGATTATTCACTGTTATCTATAAATTTATTTGTTTTGTCTATTTGATTTTTAGATTCCATATGTAGTGAAAACATACACTATTGGTCTTTCTCTGTCTGACTTATTTCACTTAGCATAATACCGTCCAGGTCCTTCCATGTCGTTGCAAATGACAGGGTTTCATTTTTATGGCTGAGGAATATTCCATTAAAAAATGTGCCACATCTTCCTTATCCATTTGTATACTGACACTTAGTTTTTGCTTCAATACCTTGGTGAATAGTGCTGCCAAGAACATAGGGGGGCACCTATCTTTTCACATTAGTACTTTGTACTTCCTCAGATAAATACCTGAAGTGTGATGGCTGGGTCATATGGTAGTTGTTTTTAATTTTTGAGGAACCTCTATACTGTTTTCCATAGTGGTTGCACCAATTTACAATCCCACTAACAGTGAATGAGGGTTCCCTTTTCTCCACATCCTTGCCAACTGTTCATTGATTTGATGACAGTCATTCTGACAGCTATGAGGTGATATCTTATTGTGGTTTTAGTTGCATTTCCATGGTGATTAATGATGTCAGGCATCTTTTCATTAAGTCTATTGGTCTCTTTGGAGAAGTGTCTAGTCAGGTCCTCTGCTTACTTTTAAGTTAGATTGTTTTTTGGTGTGGATTTGTTTGTATTCTTTATAAATTTTGAATATTAATGTCTTATCAGACTTATCATTGGTGAGTGTCCTCTGCTATTCAGTAGCTTTTTGTTTTGTTGATGGTTTCCTTTCCAGTGCAAAAGCTTTTCAGTCTTATGTAATCTCATTTGTTTATTTTTGCTTTAGTTGTATTTGCCATGGGAGACATATCCAAAAAAATACTGCTAAGACCAACATAAAATAGATTACTGTTTTCTTTTAGGAATTTTATGGTTTCAGTTCTTATACTTAAATCTATAATCCATTTTGTTTAGTTTTGTATGTGGTGTAAGAAAGTGGTCTTTTTTCTTTTTCATTTATCTGCCCACTTTCCCAACACCATTTATTGAAGTGACCCTCTTTACTCAACTGCATACTTTTGCCTCCTTTGTGTAGATTAATTGAATATACAGGTCACGTGTGAATTTCTGGGCTCTCTATTCTGCTCCATTGATTTAAGTGTTTGTTTTTATGCCAGTATCATACTATTTTAATTACTAAACCTTGTAGTATTGTTTGATATCAGGTCATGTGAAACCTCCAACTTTGTTTTTCTTTCTCAAGGTTGCTCTGGCAATGTTTTGGGATTCCGCAAATATTTTAGGATTATTTGTTCTAGCTTTATGTAAAGTGCCAGTGGTATTCTGATTGGGATAATACTGAATCCCTAGCTTCCTTTAAGTGTTACAGAAATTTTAACTATGTTAATTCTTCAATTTACTTCTTTAATGTCCCAGAGTTTTCTGAGTAATGGTCTTTTACCTCCTTGTTTAAACTTATCCCTAGGTACTTTATTCTTTTTGATGAAACTGTAAATGGGTCTTCTTTTTTCTCTGATTGTTATTGGTATATAAAAATGAAATTCTTTCTAAACATTAATTCTGTATCCTGCTACTTTACTGAATTAATTTAGTACTTTCTTGGTGAAGCCATTAGGGTTCTTTATATATAGTATCATGTCATGTGCAAATAATGTTTTACTTCTTCCTTTACAAATATGATTCATTTAATTTCTTTTTCTTGTTTGACTGCTGTGGCTAGGACTTCCAGTACTATGTTGAATAAAAGTGGTGAGAGTGCACATCGTTTTCTTGTTCCTGATCTTAAAGAAAAAGCTTTCAGCTTTTTACCACAGGGTATGTGATGTTAACTGTGGGTTTGTCATATACGGCCATGTTAAGGTATGTTTCTGCTATCTCCACTTTTCTGAGTTTTCATAATAAATGGCTGTGTTTTGTCGAACTATTTCTCTGTATCTATTGATATTACCATGGTATTTTATCCTTCTGTTTATGTGGGGTATTACCTTAATTTGCAGATATTAAACAAGCCTTGAATGTCTGCAATAAATTCCTCTTGATTGAGGTGTATGATCTTTTTAATGTACTGCTGAATTTGGTTTGCTAATAATGTTGATTTTTGCATCTGTGTTCATTAGGGATACTGACTTGTATTTTTCTTAATATTTTTCAGTATCTGTCTAGTTTTGTTATCAGGGTAATGCTGGCCTTATAAAATGAGTTTGGGAGCATTTTTTCTTCAATTTTTTGGAATAGAGAAGAATAGGCATTAACTTTTCTTTGAACATTGATAGAATTCACCTATAAAGCCATCTGACCCAAAACTTTTATTTAGTGGGTGTTTTATGATTACTGATCCAATTAAATTGCTAGTTATCAATCTATTCGGATTTCCTGTTTCTTCCTGGTTTATGTTGGAAGATTATATATTTCTAAAAATGTATCCATTGCTCTTAAGTTGTCCAATTTTGTAGCATATAACTTTGCAGAATTTTCTTATAAACCTATGTATTTTGGGGGGTATTGTTTGTCACTTCCCCTCTTTCATTATTGCTTTTATTTATTTTGGTCTTTTTTCTTGATGAGTCTAGCTAAAGTTTATCACTTTTATCCTTTCAAAGAACGAGATCTTACTTTCATTGATCTTTTCTATTTATTTTTAAAATTCTTTACTTCTGCTTTGATCTTTATTCCTCTGTCTGAGGTGGTCTGTGTTGCTATAAATTTCCCTCTTAGACCTGCTTTGATTGTGTCCTATATTTTGGGTTATTGGGTTGTCATTTTCATTTGTCTCAAGGCATCTTGATTTCCTCCTTAATCTCACAATTAACCCATTCATTATTTAGTAGCATGATGTTTAGCTTCCATGTGTTTTGAGTGTTTTCCAGTTTTCTCCTTTTCATTTCTAGTTTCATACCACCGTGATCACAGAAGATGCTTGATATGATTTCATCCTCTTAAATTCATTGAGACTTGTTTTTGTGGCCTCGCATGTGTTCTATTCTGGAAAATGTGCCATGTGTCCTTGAAACAAATATATATTCTGCTGCTTTGGGATAAAAAAATCAATTAAACCCATCTCTTGTAATGTGTCACTTAAGGCCATGGTTTCCTTGATGATTTTGTCTTACCACCCACCATGTTTGTTTTTCCCAGTATATTTTACCTCTTTGTGTGTGTGTGTATCTCTTAATATATTATATTTACACATAAATGCACACTTTTGACTTTTAACCTTTCTAATACCTTTAAGATTGGTTTGAGTTACTGTTTTTACTATTTGCCTGTGTCAGTGAGGCTTTTTCTGTTCTATATTTTATTTTTATTTTTTATCTCCTTTTTTCTTACTTAAAGAAGTCCCTTCAACATTTGTTGTAATGCTAGTTTAGTAGTGATGGATTTCTTAGCTTTTGCTTGTCTGGTAAAAAAATCTCGCCTACAATTCTAAATGATAACGTTGCTGGGAAGAATAATCTTGGTTATAGGTTTTTATCTTCTGTCACCTGAATAGAATGTGTAATTCACCTTTGGGTCTGCAAAGTTTCTGTTGAAAAATCATCTGATGGTCTTATGGGAAATCCCTTGTATGTAAGTTGATGCTTTTCACTTGCTACTTTTGGTATTCTCTGTCTTTAACGTTAGGCATTTTAGTTGTGGGCCTCTTTGGGTTCATCTTTTATGGGACATTCTACACTTCCTAGACTTGGAGGTCTATTTCCTTCAAGAGGATAGAAAAGTTTTCAGTCATTATTTCTTCAGATAGGATTTTAATCCCTTTCTATCTTCTCCTTCTGGGACACCTATGACACGAATGTTGGTACCCTTAATATTGTCCCACACGTCCAGTAAACTATCCTTTTTAAAAATTTTTTCTTTTAGCTTTTCCAACTGGGTGTTTTCTGCAAACTTGTCTTCCAAATCACTGATTTGATTCTCTCCTTCATCTAAGCTGTAGTTGATTCTCTCTAGTGTATTCTTCATTTCAGTTATTGTAGCCTTAAACTCTGACTGGTTCTTTTTTGTTTTCCAACTATTTGTTGAAGTTCTGCCTGAGTTCATCTATTCTTCTCCCATGTTTTAAAATTTGTTTCTTTATCTCCTTATTTTTGCTGACTCTGTGTTTGTTTCCATGCATTAGGTATATCTGCTCCATATCCCATTCTTGAAAGAGTAGCATTACACAGGAGGTGCCCAGTGGAGTCCAGTGGTGTAGTCTTCCTTGTCACTTGAGCCAGGTGCTCCAGAGGTGTCTGTGTGGAGGCTGTATGTGCCCATCTAATGTAATTAGGCCTCAATTGCTGCCAGGACATCAGTGGGTGGCACAGACCCTCAGGTTGATCAGCTGTGAGGGCCATCTGTGACTTCGGTGGATGAGCTGCTGTTCAGGGGCAGATTCTGCAAAGCGGGAGTCACTTTACTGGGCTCTGGTGCCAGCTGAGGCTTTCTATCATGTGTTTTGGTTGACAAGATGGCTTAGTAGGGCTCTGGTGCAGTCTGAGGCTGTCCATGGGGTACGTTGGGTCTGGAGACTCTTGGAAAGGGCTCTGGTATGGGTCAAGGTCAGTCACAGCTTGTACCATGCTTGAGGCCACTTAGTAGGAGATACAAACTGATTTGTGGTTGGTTGCTGCTTGTGCTGGGCTTGGAGGTGCATGGGAGAGCTGTTTAACTGTGAGGCTAAGCAAGCAGTTAAAACAAAACTGTTGCTTGTGCTGGGCTTAGGACCATGTGGTGGGCACTATGATGTCAGCTAAGGGCAGCTGCTGCCTGTGCTGGGCTTATGGCTGCTTAGTGGGAGCTATGCTGCAGGCTGAGACTGGCCGCCTCTTATGTAAAGTTTGGGGCCACCTGGTGGGAAATACAATGTAAGCTGAAGTCAGTCACTATTTGTGCTGGGCTTGGGGATACTTGGCAGGATCTATAATGCACATTGAGGCTGACTGCTCCATGTAAGAAGCTTGTGGAATTTTCGAGGGTCCTTAGGGCAAGCTAGGGAGGCTGCCCATGTGGACAAACCAATGAAAGAAGCGAGGGTCTGGTGATCAGGCTGGGCGGGGCATGTGGGTCTCAGGGAGATATCGGGGCAGGGCAAGTGTTCTCAGTCAGGTTAACGAAGAGCACAGATTGGGTGGTCATCAGTGCTGGTCCCACTGGGCGGCAAGAGTTCAACGAAGTATCACTGTTGTGCCTACTAGTGCTTCTGTTTCCTAGAGGGTTCCCGTTTCTGCAACCCTGCAGCCCTCACCCTGAAGTTATTCAACTTAGTTCCTATCCTCTATCTCAGTCACTTTCTGAGCCACTGCCCCTGCACTGGAGGTTAGAGAAAATGAGTTTGTGCATGGCCCCTTTAGAAACAGCAAGTCAGACTCCCACAGCCATTTGTGTCCCAGCTGGTTTTCAAAGTCAGGTGTTATGGGAACTACTTTTTCCAACTCAGGTGCCCCCAGGCTGGGGAGTCTGGTGTGGTGCTGGGACCCCTTGCTCCTCAGGGTGAGGCCTCCAAAGCCAGTCTATCTCTCTAATTTCTTAATTGTCACACAGAGTGGGACAGGACTTGCCTGGTCTGTATCTTCGCTCCTCTTACCTGTTGTGAGGTGGCTGTTTCTTTATTACCTAAGTCATAGGAATACTGTTCAGCTAGGCTTCAGGTAGTTCACAGAGATGATGGTCCTGTCATTGCGCTATAGTTATGAGTGATCATAGGAAACGGCAAGCTCAGTTTACCTACCCCACCATCTTGACTCTGCCCCCTCCCTATTATTTCTTTCATGTAGCCAGATGCTGCACATTGAAGACATACAACACACAAAAATAAAAGGTTCATTCTTGCAATAAACATTACCTTTTCTGTATTCTCTGAAGTGGACCCAGAAAGCGCCAAGATCCTTCTAGCCTTGCTTTCCTCAAGTTCAGCAAGGCAGCTTGGCTCACTGCTGAGAGCACTAGCTATGATCCTGTACGTCGTGCCCAAGAGAATGCTGTGGTCGCGGGAAGCCAGGGTATTTTTGCTTAAGTGGCTGGATGAGGTCTCGCCTGTTGGATTAACACACACACACAGACACATAAAATTTTTTCAGAATTAAATAAATACCAAAAATTAAAAAAAAAACAAAAACAAATCCATAGTATACAAAAGTTATTTTCTATTAAGAAATTAACTAAAATAAATCTTTGTGTTATAAGAAACTGAATTCAAACACTAGCTAGGTAATCTTGAACTAACAAATGAAAAATGTTCTTTGTTAGCAGTGACCATCTCTAAATACACAGAGGCCAAGCAAGCAGTTAAAACGCTGACTTTTATTTAAGCATCACCATTCTGCATTTTGTCAAAGCACCTAATTCTGTCTGTTACACAGAATAGCAAGTGCATCTGTGCATATACATTAATAGCCCATTGTGGTTTTTAAATTGATTCTATTATCCATTGCTGCTAAAGTAACAAAGACTGCCACATTTAAAGGTCTGGTTTCTCCCAGATAAGAAAAAGCAATACTTCAAGAAATATTAAAGGGATGTCTTTAAGAAAAAGAAAAAAATGAATATGAAAATATTGCAAAGAATTCTAACTGACAGAGTTAAACATAATAAAATCAGGGGATCAACCAAAGCTAGCACAAAGGTTAAAAGCCCCAAGTAGGAAGGGCAAACATAAATACAACAGTAAATTAAGGGGTACACAGACACACACACAAAAGTAAAAAATAATGACAAAAACATAAACACGGAGGGGTTGAGTAACAATGGTAGTGATTTCAGAATGTCTCAAAACTTAAGTGACTGTCAGTTTAAAACAGACTGCTATAAACACTGCTTAGTATATATAAAGTACAAAATAACTACAAAGCAAAAAATCTAGAAGAGATATACGAGAAGTAAAGAGAAAGGAATCCAAACACAACACTAGAAAGTCATCAATATAGAAGAGAAGAGAACAAGAGAATGAGAAAGCAACAGAAAAGAACTACAAAAACATTCAGACAACAATAAAGCTAACTACATACTATTACTAATTACTTTAAATGTAAATGGATTAAATGCTCCAATCAAAACACAAAAGGATAAAGAAGATGCAGCACATATATACCGTGGAATATTACTTGGCAATACAAAAGAAATCTTTTCGTTTTTGACAGCATGGATGGACCTAGAAGGTATTGTGCTAAGTGAAGTAAGCCAGTCAGAGAAAAACAAATACAATTTAATTTCACTCGTATGTGGAATCTAAAGAACAAAGTAAACAAACACAGAAAACAGAAACAAACAACAAACTGATGGTTGTCAGATGGGAGCAGGGATGGGAGGCAAAATGAAAAGTCGAAGGGATTAAGAAGTACAAACCGGCAGTTACAAAATAGCCTTGGGGATATAAAGTACAGCTTAGAGAATAGAGTCAATAATATTGTAATGAGTATATATGGTTCACGCTCTTTGGAGGAAAGGATATAGGGGCAGTGAGCGAAGGCTGCTTGGGATCGTGCCCAACCGGCTGAGCCACATGGATCCCTTTTCAATCTGTTCACACCTTCACTTTCTTTGGTACCTATATCTCTTCACTCTCTTCAGGTGAATGTGCAGACAGGAACAACAATCTTTCCATACTGATCCATGGATCAGAAAATCATCCTTATAATGGTTTAAATATTTTTATGGGTTTTTGAGGGAGAAGGAGGGATAAGAGGAGTGTGCTGATATGAAGATAAACATTGGTACTCATGAAAATAATTCTATCTTTTTAGTAGCTACAGTATGGTTGTACTTTGTAACAGCCTTGTGAAATAAGCAGAGCTAGTAGTTGTGGTCAACAGCTGAGAGAAACCTGTCAGAACTGTCGTCCCATGGATGAGCAGGGTGGTGCAGTTCACTGCACTTGCTGGGAGACCACCCTTTCTCTTTTACACCTCCTTCTCGCGTCCTTGCCAGCTAAGCTGCTAGCCTGCCCAGGGTTGGGTGATCTCCTTTTCTAGAGTCACACAGTACGACAAAGAACCAGACACCCCCCGCCCCTTCTTTTTTAACCACAGCTGACATTCAATATTATATTAGTTTCAGTGGTAGAGCATAGTGGTTAGACATTTATATAATTTATGAAGTGATTCCCTTGTTAAATCTTGCACCATTTGATACCATATATACTCATTACAGTATTATTGACTATATTCTCTAAGCTGTACTTTATATCCCCAAGGCTATTTTGTAACTGCCAGTTTATACTTCTTAATCCCTTCAACTTATCATTTTGCTTCCCATCCCCGCTCCCATCTGACAACCATCGGTTTGTTGTTTGCATCTATGAATTTGTTTCTGTTTTCTGTGTTTGTCTACTTTGTTCTTTAGATTCCTGTCCTGCTGAAGAGTCATATTTGGGAATAGGTTGGGAGTATGTTCAATAATGGTACTTTTGGATATATGGTAACAGTGCTAGCATACCAGGTTCAAAACCCACACATAGAAAGTTTTTCTTCCCTCAGTCTTAAAGGCTACATTGTTATGAAAAGAGAAAATTCTGAGTAGGAAAAGGTTTTTCATATCTAATTTTTTATAAGATAATTCTTATATGTAAACATAGTTTTCTAAATAATTAAACTATTAGATTCATAGTTTGACTAAGTATTTAAAAAACCTTAACTTTCAATTCCATTTTATAGATACAGAAATAAAAGCTTCAAATGTCATATTCAATAGCAATACTAGGATACAAAGTACCTTGGCTCCAAAGATTTAATTCCCAAATGACAAATAAGCAACACAAATAATAGTTTTAAAAGACAGAGACAGAATATAAAATAGCATTTTTAAATGTACATAGATAAGAGCAGTCTAATACCCAACAAAGAGACTGTTTTCAACACAGTAAGAATCTGCTCAGGACATTTCTGGGTCTGGCTCCGGCTGTGGCTGAGTCGGCAGTAGCTATGCACCCATTTCACCAGCCAATCATCTTTTGTTTTTGACTCTTTATACAGCTCCTTCAGTAGTTTTATGGCAAGTGAGAAATTGTTCTATATAACAGAAGAGAGAAAGTGGTATGATGACTGAAATATAATTTTAGAAATAAAAATATTTTACAAGAGAAGTTTTTTGTTAATACGCCTGGTTTCCTTTTTGCATGACACAATTCACCCTGGAGCAGCTAATCTATCTCCTTAGCTTAAATTAAATGCTTCATGATCCACTTCAAACCAGCCATCATGAACCCCCCACCACAATCTCTCTGCGCAGAGCACAGTCTCCCAGCCTGTTTCTCACCCTCATGACTTGTTGGAATATATCTTATACCTATAATACACTTGTCTCCTCTCCCAGTCCAAACCCTACCATCCCCCTGGAGCCAGGTCCAGGTGACTCCTTCCCCACGGGGCCTTCCTATTCCAGGCAGAATTCCTCTTCCTCCCTGTGCCCTCCTAGCATTGTTGGCATTTCTTTTCTTCGCCCACCTCGTGCTGTTGTTAGTTTTAAGTGTAGTTTGTGCTGTGTCACTAGACAGTGATCATGAGGGCAGGGATCATATCTTTCCTTCTGAGAGTGCCGGGTGCAGTTTCTTAGCTACACCATGATCTTCATCTTTACCCAAAATTCCCTCACCACTAAATTCTTACACTCAAGCCATCCCATTCTGACCACAAACCTGCTGTTCCACTTACCAAATTTCTTCTATCATAACTTTATAACCTACGTAAGATCTCTGGTAACTTTACCTGCCTTCTTTCTGCTTTTATTAATACTTCCTTCTAAGTCCAATTAGGCAAACCAATCATTCCCACCATTCTCTTAGTGGTACGCTCAGAGCATTAGCCTTTAGGTGTCATTTGCCAGGTGTCACAATTATCTGGAAAAACCACACTCTGGGTTAATCAAAGTGCATGCCTTCTCTGCTCTTACTCTTACAGATTCACTGGAGACAATGCCAGCCAGGTTCAACGCTATCTGACAATTCTTTCCTAGGGTGCCAGTCAGCTTTCCCCACCATAGTCCACAGTCACCTTCGAATCTCACTTTCTTAAATTTTCCTTTCTGCTCACTAGCTGCAGCTAACGTCACCTCCCACTTCTCAGAGAAAACAAATGAGCTCTCTCATTCTTCCTCACACATGCAAGCTCGCTCTCCCTTCCTGCCCTTCATTATGACAGATTTGCCTCTGCCCTGAGTCCTGTCCCCGTCAACCTCCACAAGGAATCTATTTCACCAGTGAATCCTCCTCTGTCAAATCTCTCCTGATCCATTAGTTCCTTCCATTAGGATTTAAACATCTCCAGTCTTTGTTATCAAAAAAAAAAAAAAAAAAGAAAGAAAGAAAAGAAAAAAATTCCTCCATGACCCCACTTGTCATGATTTCTTGAGGAGCAGCCTATGTTCACTGTCCCTATATCCTTTCCTCCAACTTTTATCCATCCCTCCACCAACTACAGTATGACTTCTTTTACTCTAGTGAAACTGGTTCTCACCAAACTCAACACCAATCTCCTTCTTTTATTTTTTTTAAAGATTTTATTTACTTATTTTTAGAGAGAAGGTAAAGGAGGGACAAAAAAAGGGTGAGAAACATCAATCGTTTGCCTCTCGTATACACCCTGACTGTGGACCGAAACCACAACCTAGGCATGTACCCTGTCCACGAACTGAGCTGGTGACTCTTCGCTTTACAGAATGACACCCAACCAACTGAGTCACACCAGTCAAGGCTGAATTCTTAAAGTTATAACACTCATGTTATTCTGAATGTTTTACTTACTTCTCTTCATCATAAAATGTGACAGAAAAAAAATTAATTTTACTTGTTACTACTAAAAAAAACTACCTTTTCCATGAAGTCCACATAATTATCCTACTGCAGAGTTCTTGGGTGATATGCCCTGACTGGGAATTGAACTGGTGGCCTTTTGCTTTTCGGGATCATGCCCAACCAAGCCACATGGATCACTTTTCAATCTTTTCACACTTTCACTCTCTTTGGTACTGACACTGGTGATTTCTGGCTTGCGCCTGTGGTTTCAAAGCTCCTTTGCAGACTCCTCCTCCTGTGCTCGCCCCATTAACAATTGGTCTGTTTTTGGGGATTGATACTGGTTACTTTATCCACTATGGTTTCAGTGACATGCTGATCACATTGAGACCTCTATCACTAGTATAACTTATTTTTAAAAAATCCTCATGTAAGGATACGCTTATTGATTTTTAGAGAGAGAGGAAGGCAGGCGGGGGAGAGAGAGAGAGAGAGAGAGAGAGAGAGAGAGAGAGAGAGAGAAACATCAATGTCAGAGAGAAACATCGATGAGCTGCCTCCCGTGTGTGCCCTGACCAGGGAAGGAACCCACAACCTAGGTGCATGCCCTGACTGGGAATTGAACCCACAACCTTTTGGTGTATGGATGATGTTCCAAACAATTGGGCCTCCTGGTCAGGGCACCTTTTTCTACAGAGCTTCAGATTTCTTATCTATAAATTATTTAATGGAAATTACAACTTGCTTGTCTTAAAGGCCTTGCAAATTCAACATGTCTCAAAATGAATGTTAATATCTTCCCCACAAACTATTCTTCCTCTTGCATTCCCATCCACTCAGCTACTCAGGTCACAAATCTGTGTATCATCCTTTCTCCTCCCAAAAAGAACTATTCATCATGTCTCATCTGAGCAAGCCTTCTCATTTTTCTTAAATCTGTTCACTCATCCTCATTTCTTTGACCTCTAACCTAGATATGGCCACCATCATCTCTCACACAGATTAATATAAAGCCAAAGCAGGGTAGGATCGAGGGTGGGGGGAAAATGGAGACAACTGTACTTGAACAATAAAATAAAAATAAAAATAAAAATAAAAAATAAAATAAAATTAACTTTTAACAAAAAGCTTGCTAATCCTTTCTTAGATCCTTTCCTCTCATGACAACTGAAATACATTTTAAAACTGCACATCTGATCACCTTGATCTACTTTCTTACACAAAGGTGCATAGCCATTTAGTAGGGGCTAAAATTTAACCTTTGCTCCACTCAGGAAACCAAATGCTCTGCATCATTCCTGGGTCTTATATATTACTCCTATTTCATCCTTGAATTTCCGGAATTATCTCCTACTCCAAGCTTTCTCTATTCCCATAAGGCTAAGTCAGGTCCTTCCCACGTGACTGTCTTTTAATATTATATATTATAATTGTCCATTTGTCTATATTTTGCTCAACATGGTCTTTCTAGCACCTAATGAAGTGCCTGGTAAAAACAGGAGGCGAAACTCATATTTCACTTCTGCTATTTTGAAGTTCTGAAGAGTATGGGAAGGTTAAGTTGAAAAAACCTGAAGGTTTTATGTCATCTGAAGATTTAAATTATTCCTTTTCTCTCCATCTTCAACATTACTAGTATTAATAATTAACTCCATTTAGCTCATCTTTATATGTGAATATACTGCTAAAATATTCTGGATAATTTTAAGTGTTCCTTATTTTCTTACAAAGAGGAAAAATGACTACTCGATTATCTTTAACAGTGAGATTTTAAAGAAAAGCTATGTTAAAAAAGGCTAACCTAAATCTGTGATACAACAGAGGAACACAAATACGAGCACCAACCTGTTTTCTTGCGCTCTCTATCATCTTCATTTTCATGGAAAACTTACAGCTCTTAATGAGAGAACAAATATCTTCTTCCTGCTCCTGCACTTCCATCCTGTCACTAGAATCTGCATCTCCATCCATGTTCATACTATGATCTGGAAGAAGAGTAAGTTTTTCCTCTATTTTGCTGAGAAAGAAACATCTACACAAAACAAAGAAAAATTAGAATTAATGCCTCATGAATGAAATCTTTGACATACTAGAAATTACTGGATAGCATTCACAGATAGAAATTCTACAGATATTAAATTTTTGCTCATTTTCTGGACTAACTTTTCATTCACCCAGGAATGAATTTCAATTTTCTTAGAAAAACTGTGGCCAGATAAACTAGCATGTCTCATGTTTCTCCTCCTTCTGTTTCTTTGGTTATTCCAAAGGTACAGGCCTCTCAGATAATCTACCTGCGTCCCTGCTCCTTGGCCTCCACCCAATAAACAAGGGTCCCAGCCCTCCCAAGGGCTGCTACTGCTTTTCTAAGCTTTCTGTTTTTATTTACAAGAATGAGCAAGTAAATGTGACATTAAGTACTTAATAAATATTTGGAGAGATAATTAAGGAATGAAACATAATGTTATACCGCCAGTACAAATGAAGTGCTTTGGGCTCAACGAAAGGAGAGGAGAATGTGTAAGGGATGCCGAGAAGCTTTCACGGAGAAGCTTTCACAATATGAGGTGGACTTTTTCCTGGGCTTTGAAGAATGTTTCAATTTCAGATGACAGAGGAGGTAAGTTTCAGATAGAAGTAACAAGTTAAACAAAGGTAGAGAAGTCTTATAGGGCATTGCATGTGCTTGTCGCAGATTATGGGGAATGAGCCAGGAAAAGAATCATGTTTCTACTAATAACAGAGTTCTGGTTCCAGTATGTCCGTGTAAGCCCCTACAGCCCATACTTTTGCTGGTAACAACTAGAAACTCTAGATAAAATGCATAATGTAATCATCAAAAAACCCCAAGAGCATATAAAAGACAGCAGACTATATGCGCAGGGAAGTCAAAAGTGGGAGATGGTATGAGGTTCCTGTTTTATCTTTCTTTCTCCAGTTTGCCACAGGGTAACAAGAGTTGCGGAGGGCTGTGGCAGCCTGAGTGACTGTGATTCTGATAGATGTCCCTTGAAAGGAGCCTAGGGCAGGCCAAAGATCATAATGGGAATCCTGGAAGGGAGAAAGCCAGAGAAGGGACCTTTTAATTCTGTACCTGAAGCCACACAGGGCTCAGCCTACCGCCAGAAGTATGCATGTGAGGGCTGACTCCACACAGTGAAGAAAAGGCTTGAAAAGTGAAATGAAACTGAAGGCAAGGGAGAATCTACTATCTAAATCTAAGTGGCATCATATAATATACATTCTCTTGAGAATTATAAAAGAACTCCATGTCTATATAAGATGATATTCACACTTTCTAAGATATAATCCAAAATTAACTGATAAACAAGGAACCAGAAAATTGTATCTGTTCTCAATGGAAGACAGTCAATGCATGCCAATGAGAAAGAACAGTCCAAATACACACCACACACACACACACGCACCCCCCCCAACATACAAACAGGCATATCTCATTTTATTGCAGTGGGTTGGAACTGGATGCAATATCTCCAAGGTATGTCTGTGTAGCAATATATCATTACTTCAACAAAATGATAAAAGAACATTTCATCAGTAAGACATAGCAATTATCACTGTATATGTGCTTAATAATAGAGTTCAATATAGTAAGGAAAAATAGAATTAAAGAGAAAAAACAGACGATTCCATTATCATAGCAGATTTAAAAATCCCTATTTCGGTGGATGATAAAACTAAAAAAAAAAAAAAAACCTACCAAAAAAAAAAAATCAGTGAAGACATATAGAATCTGAAAAATACCATGAACCACTTTGAACTAATTGAAATTTATAAATGTTACCTCCAGGACTGCAGAATATACAGGATTTTCAAATGCAATAATATATTTACTAAAACAGATCATATACTAGACCATAAACTGCAGATCAGACTGTGATAGGAGGGGTTGGGGCTTACAGCAATTAGGCCTTGAATCTTGGCAGACTGAATTCCCACTCAAAAGCAGTGCCTAAGTAGATGCCCTCACCAATGGCTCTACTCATGTGCAGAGCCAAGACAGTGCCCCACTCTGACTAGGGAACTTGACAGGGCACAAGTCTACTTGATGTGGGACCCCAAACAATGGGTCTTGCTGGCCATGGAGTGTGTTTTGCTACTCTGTCCAGGTGGGGAGGCTCATTTATATAGCTCTGCCAGTTGCTGAATATGGCTCCTGGAGCTGGCTGACTGGCCAGGAAGCCTGACTAGAGCCCCTAATGCTGCTTAGCCCAGCAACACTCGAGCAGAGATGCCTGCCAGTGGCTCTGCCCATCTGCAGAGCGACACCAGTGGCCCCATCAGGCCAGGGAACTTGGTGCACAGTTGAGCCTGACTTTCTTCCAAAGTAAGAGCCTTGCCAGCGCTGGGGCCTGTTCTTTGGCCCAGTCCTGGCAGGGAAGCTGATCCACAGCCACATCCACTGCTGAACACAACTTCCAATCCTGCCAACCGGGACACTTAACCAGAGCTCCTGGGAATATGTAAAGTGAACCCTGTAGCCCCAGTTATAGCAGCACTTGAGCAACGAGAGCTCAGCTAGCAGCCCTGTGTTAGCAGAGCCAATACGGTGACCCCATCTGATAAGAGAGCTTGGTGGGCATGCAGTCCTACCTGATTTCATCCCTTATCATGGTGCAATGCCAGCACTGGGGCCAGCTCTGAAGCCCTAACCAGGCAGGAAAGATAATTTATAGCCCTACCAACCACTGAATACAGCCTGCAGACTGGCCTAACTGGGAATCCTAACCAGAGCTTCCCACATCTGTAAAGCTCATCCTGAAACCCTGATTACAGTGGCACTTGAGCAGGGAGTCCGGATGGAGGCCCTACCCATCTAGGCCAGGAAAGTGGCCCATCAGGCTGGAAAACCTGGTGCACAACTCTGCTTAACTCAATTTCCAAACAAGAGCTTTTCCAACCTTGAGGCCTACATGGTAGCCCTGCATGGGCAGAGAAACTCATTTGTATGCCTGCTTAGTGCTGAACAGAGCCTTTGGCTCATTTACCACGGGACCTTGCAGGCCTCAGGTTACCACCCCTAATGGGAGACTGTTTGGATCTGCCCTACCAAGTCCAGGCACCCCACCCAACTGAGTTCAGTTCTGCAGAGAGTAGGGAAAGTGGCTTAGAAATGGGACATTCCGAGTGTGAGTCCCTCAGAGGCTACTGTCTGGAACGAGGACAAAATGTTTAGCCCCCTCCTGGGAGCTGGGCCAGGATCATCCCCAACAGAATACTCTTAATCTGTCCTCCTGAGCCCCGTGACTCTGCCCAGCAAAGCTTGCTCCTGCAGAGGGGATGGCTGGCTGCACCCAAGCTGAACTTACAGTGCCCCCCTCCTGGGGGAACTAGAGGTGGAGACTCTGGCAGAGGCTGAGTGGTTTGGCTTTCGAGTATGCGCCACTTTTCCCTCACTGAGTGCCTGACCCCATAACCAAGTAGGAGACCTACAAGCACCATTCTCCCGACCCCGTTTGTCCCACCCTACTAAATTTGAAACCTATGCAAGAATCTGTGGGTCACAGCCAGCCTGGGCCCACTTTCTAGTCTTTTTTCTAAAGGCTCTGGAGGAACACCAGGCAACCACAGGGGGGCAGAGTAGCTGACAGGTGGAGGAGGACCTCAGGGAGCTTCAGACCTTTTATATCTGCTCCCAGCACTAAGCTGGAGAAAGCTGACCTTTGTACAGATACTGGCCTCTCCCATATTGACCCAGGCCCGGTAGATGCAGCGACAAACAGTTAAAAGTTTGGTAGCTCCAGACAGAAAGCCCAAGGCTAGTTACGAACAACATCTCACATTGACATGTACCTGAACCCCACCCAAGTGGACCCAGAACCAGCAGAACCAGTACTGGGCTTCAAACCACACCCGAGCTTGACCCAAAAGCCACACAAGCAGCACACCCAAAAGGGGATTCCAGCAGGCAACACACCATCCTGAGAACAACTCCGCCTCGAGGGGCAGCCTCTGCACATCTCATACACAGTAATGAAGCTTTACCCATACAGTCGGGGAGTCTAAAGAGTTTACTCCACCCACAAAAAGGCTAATAGCATTCAAGGCTCAACTACAACAGGGAATGCACATAACCCACAACAAACATTACTGGTGCCCAGAGCTCAGGTGACCTGGAAGATTGCGGCATGGAACCCAACAAAAAACCTTCATCATAAAGCTACGATAACAAGTTTGGGAGTCACAGCAGATCTACCCAATACACGGAGATAAAATGGGGAGAAAAATAAATATGCCCCAAATGAAACAAGAGACATCTCCAGGAAAAGAATTAAATGAAATGGAAGAAACCAAAATATTAGATGCAGAGTTTAAAACAATGGTTATAAGGATGCTCAAGGACCTTAGGGGAAGAATGAATGATGCCAGTGAGAACTTAAACAAAAAGATAGTAAGCATTAAAAAGAACAAAGAAACCATAAAAAAACCAGTCAGATATAAACAATACAATATCTGAAATGAAGAATGCACAGGAAGTAATCAAGTCAGTTAGAAGAGCCAGAGGATCAAATTAGCAATTTAGAGGATAAGCTAAGCACCCAAGCAGAGCAACTAAAAGAAAAGAAAATTTAAAAAATGAGAAAAGTCAGGGAAGTCTCAGAGACCTCTGAGACATTAAGAATAGCAACATCTGCATTATAGGGGTACCAGAAGGAAAAGAGAATGAGCAAGGGATAGAGAACCTCTTTGAAAAAATAATAGCTGAAAATTTCTCTAATCTGATGAAGCAAAAAGTCATATAAGTTTAGGGAGCACAGAGCATCCCAATCAAGATGAACCCAAAGAGGCCCACCCCAAGATACATCATAATTAAAATGTCAAAGGTTAAAGACAAAGAGAGAATCTTAAAAGCAGCAAGAGAAAAGCAATTAGTTACCTACAAGGGAGTTCCCATAAGGCTGTCAACTGATTTCTCAACAGAAACATTTCAGGCCCGAAGGGACTAGCATGAAATATTCAAAGTGATGAAAAGCAAGGACTTAACCAAGACTAATCAATCCAGAAAGGCTATCATTAAAATTGAAGGCAAAACAAAGAACTTTCCAGAAAAATAAAAAGCTAAAGGAGTTTATTACCACCAAACCAGTATTGCAAGAAATGTTAAAGGGTATGCTTTAAGAAAAAAGAGAAAAAGAGGGGGCACCAAGATGGCGGAGGAGTGAATGGAAGTCACACTGACCTTCTCCCAGGACCAATCTGGAATTACAACTAAATAGCGGAGAAATCACCCAGAACAACTAACTAAACAAAAGCAGGAGAGAAGCCATATAACCTCGGACAGACAGAAGAATCAGTTCAGCACAACCTGACTGGTAAGGAGTGTGGCAGAGATGCAAGAAGGCTGCCTGGGCACTGGCAGGCAGCAGTGCCAGAGGGATATTTAAGCAGCCAGTTGGATCCCCCTGAGAAAAGCGAGATCTAAACCATAAGCAGGGATCCCCAGACTACGGTACCAGAGCCCAAAGAGTACACAGACAACAGCCAGCTGTGAAAAGCCACAGGGCTGCTCTCTGTCAGAGATGGGTAGCTGGAGACTGAAAGAGTCGTTTAAAGTGCCAAGGCATAAATTTTCATCTGCAGCCACTTACCCTGGGCTCAGGCAAAGGGCGGGGGGTGGGGTAGGGCAGACTGGGTTAGAGACACCTGAGGAGAGACTGGGGACGGAAGCTTTGGGGAAAGAACTGAAGAAGCAGCTGCCGAGATCCTGAGGCTGAGTCATCCACATGCGGCAGCAGCCATCTTGCTCAGGCAGACCACTTACCTGGGGGGCGGCCTGAGAGGAAGCAAAAGCCCCATTCCCAAGAGCGAATCTGCCCTGGCCCTATGTTGCTTAGGGCTGACTACTGAGTGGAGAGTGGCAGCCACAGACAGGGGATCCCTGCAAAGGGGGCGCCGACTGGACTAGAGGCACTTGAGGAGAGACGGGGGATGGAGACTGAGAAAGTAGCCTCCAGGACCTGGTGCTGAATCATCCCCCGTAAGGCAGCAGCCATTGAGCTCACAGAGACGGCTCCCTTCCAAGCGGCAGCAGCCTGAGGTGAAACATTAGCCCCAACCCCAGGACAGATTCTGCCCAACCTTATGGTTCTTAAGCCTGGCTGCTGAGCGCAGAGTGACTAGATAAACAACCGAAGGAGACAGCTACAGACGTTAGATCCCAGGAAGTCTCAAGCAGACTGCCTAAGGTCAGAAAGGGTCAACATCTGACATTACCCGAAGTGGAACCAGAAAGCAAAAACAGTGGTAACACTAGAGGCTACCAACACGAAATCCACTGTGGTCTCCTCCATGACTTGAGACATTTTCTTTACTACATAGCTTTTTAACATTCCTTCCTTGTCCATCAAGTTGGTGCATGTTAAGTCACTAGATTTTATACTATAGCTTATTTCTCTCCCTTCTTATAATAGTCTTAATCTCATTACGGCCTTATTAATACTGGTTCATTTGCTGTTGATAGTGGAATTGCAGGGGGTAGTTATTTCTGCGATCATGGGTTTGTGTCATGGGCTCTGTGGTTTTGCTGCAGCAGCCAAATAATGGGAAGACAAAGAAACATCCCCAATCGAAAGGAAAGACTACTCAGAAAGACTACTAAATGAAATAGAGGCAAGTCAACTATCAGACAGTGAGTTCAAAACTATGGTTATAAGGAAGCTTGATGAACTCAATAAGCTCAGTGAGAATTACAAAAAACTACAGGGAAACGAGTAACTTACTGCAAACTATATCTGCATGAAAAAGGACATAGAAACTATCAACAAGGTCCAAGAGGAAATGAAAAATACAATTTCTTAATTGAAGAAAACAGCAGAAGAAATCAAAAGCATTTTAGACGAAGCAGAAGAACGAATCTGTGAGCTGCAGGACATGGTAGAAAAGAACTCCCAGAAAGAAAAAGAAAATGAAAAGAGGCTCAAAAACAATGAAGAGGAGTTGAGGGAAATGCAGGACAACATGAAACGTAATAATATCCATATAATAGGAATACCAGAAGGAGGAGAAGAGGAGCAAGGGATAGGAAAATCTGTTTGAAAAAGTAATGATGGAAAACTTCCCTAATTTGAGGGAAGAAAAAGTCACAGAAGTCCAGGAAGCACAGAGGGTCCCACTAAAGAGGAACCCAAAGAGACCCACTCCAAGACACATCATAATTAAAATGGCAGATATCAAGGACAAAGAAAGAATCTTAAATGCAGCTTACTTCTCTACAGAAATACTGCAAGCCAGCAGAGAATGGCAAGAAATATTCTGAGTAATGAAAAGCAAAGGCCTGCAACCAAGACCACTCAACCCAGCAAGGCTCTCAATTAAAATGGAAGGCGAAATAAGGAGTTTCCCAGATAAAAGAAGGCTAAAAGAATATACCTCTACTAAACCAGCATTGCAAGATATGCTAAAGGAACTGCTTAAGAAGATGAAAAAAAAGAGAGAAGAACACAAGTACAAAGGGAAAAAATGAATAAGTACCTATCAATAATAAGTTTAAATGTAAATGGATTAAATGCCCTAATTAAAAGACATAGAGTAGCTGAATGGATAAGAAAACAGGACCCACACATATACTACCTAAAGAGGCCCACCTCAGAACAAAAGACCTACACCGACTGAAAGTAAAGGGGTGGAAAAAGATAGTCTATGCAAATGAACAGGAAAAAAACAGCCGGGGTAGCAATACTTATATCAGACAAAATAGACTTAAAAACAAAGGCCATAAAAAAGAGACACAGAAGGACACTTCATAACACTCAAAGGAAGAATCCATCAAGAAGACATAAACATTATAAACTTATATGCATCCAACGTAGGAGTACCCAAATATGTAGGGAAAATCCTGGAAGACTTCAAGAAAGATATAGACAGCAACACACTTATAGCAGGGGATTTTAACACTGTCAACAATGAAGAGATCTTTCAAAGAAAATATCAACAAGGATATTGTGGAACTGAATGACACGTTAGATCAAATGGACCTAACTGATACATATAGAACCTTTCATCTCAAAGAAGCAAACCACACATTCTTTTCAAATGCACAAGGAACACTGTCAAAGACAGGCCAAATGATAGGACACAAAATGAGTCTCAACGAATGGAAGAAAACGGAAATCATATCGAGCATTTTATCAGACCACAAGGGCTTAAAACTGGAAACCAACCTTGAGGAAAAAACTCAAAAACATTCAAACTCATGGAAACTGAATAGCATGCTATTAAACAATGAATGGGTCAATAATGAGATGAAAGAAGAAATCAAAAAGTTTCTGGAAACAAATGAACATACAACAGTCCAAAACCTAAGGCACACAGCGAAGGCAGTCCTGAGAGGAAAGTTCATAGCAATACAGGCCAACCTAAAAAAGACAGAAACTTTTCAAATAAACAACCTAACCCTACATCTACAAGAACTGGAGAAACAACAACAGGCAAAGCCCAGTGCGAATAGAAGGAAGGAAATAATCAAGATTAGAGCAGAACTGAATGACATAGAGACTAAAAGAACAATAAAAAGGATCAATAAATCTAGGAGCTGGTTTCTTGAAAAGAGAAACAAAATCAACAAGCCTTTAAGCAGACTCAACCAGGAAAAAAGTGAGAGGATACAAATGTATAAAATCAGAAATGAAAGAGGAGAAAGTATGACTGATACCAAAGGATTGTAAGAAATACAAAAGATTGTAAGAAATTACTATGAACAAGTATATGCCAAGAAATTTGAAAACTTGAATGAAATGGAAAAAATTTCTAGAAAAATATAATCTTCCAAAACAGAAAGAAGAAGAAGCAGAAAGCCTCAACAGACTGATAACAGCCAGTGATATTGAAGAAATACTCAAAACACTCCAGGCACACAAAAGTCCTAGACCAGATGGTCTCACAGAAGAATTTTACAAAACATTTAAGGAACGGCTAATTCCTATCCTTCTCAGATTATTCCAAAAATCCAAGAAGAAGGAAGACTTCCAAACTTTTTATGAGGCCAGCATCATCCTAATCCCAAAATATATAAAGACACAACAAAGAAAGAAAACTACAGGACAATATCACTGATGAACACCAATGCTAAAGTCCTCAACAAAATATTGGCAAACCGCATCTAGCAATACATTAAAAAGATCATATAACACAATCAAGTGGGATTCATCCCAGGGATGTGAGAATGGTACAATATTAGCAAATCAATAAATGCAACACATCACATAAACAAAGGAAAGACAAAAATTACAAGATCATATCAATAGATGCGGAAAGAGCATTTGATAAGGTACAGCGCCCATTTATGATAAAAACACTCGAAAGTGGGAATAAAGGGGACATACCTCAACATAATAAAGGCTATCTACAAGAAACCTACATCCAACATTGTACTGAACATGCAAAAACTAAAAGCTTTCCCACTAAGATCGGGAACAAGACAAGGCTGTCTGCTTTCAACACCTCTATTTAACATAGTTTTGGAGGTGGTAGCCACAGACATCAGACAAGAAAATGAAATAAAAGGCATCCAAACTGGAAAAGAGGAAGTAAAACTGTTATTATTTGCAGATGACATCATAGTGTACATAGGAAACCCTATAGGCTCCACCGAAAAACTACTCGATGTAATGAGCGAATTTGGCAAAACAGCAGGATACAAAGTCAATATTCAGAAACCGAAGGCATTTTTGTACACTGACAGTGAAATATCAGAATCAGAAATCAGGGAAAAAATCCTATTTAGTATAGCAACAAGAAAATTAAAGTGCCTAGGAATAAACTTAACCAAGGAGGTAAAAGGCCTGTACTCGGAAAACTACACAACCCCAAAGAAAGAAATTAAAGAAGACACAAATAAATGGAATCATACACCATGTTCATGGACTGGAAGAATTAACATCATCAAAATGTCTGTACTACCCAAAGCAATTTATAGATTCATCGCAATTCCTATTAAAATACCAATGACATATTTTGCAGATATAGAACAAACATTTCAAAAATTTATACGGAATCATAAATGACCCTGAATAGCCGCAGCAATTTGGAGAAAAAAGAACAAAGTAGGAGGGATAACATTACCTGATATCAAACTATATTATAAGGCCACTATAATCATAACAGTCTTGTACTTGCATAAGAACCGACACACAGATCAATGGAACAGAACAGGGAACCCAGAAATAAAACCATGTCTCTATGGCTCATTAATATTTAACAAAGGGAGCAGAAGAATAAACGGGAGTAATAATAGCCTCTTCAACAAATGGTGTTGAGAGATCTGGACACCTACATGCAAAGAAGTGAAATTCGACCACCAAATTACACCACACAAAAAAATCAACTCAAGATGGATAAAAGTCTTAAATATAAGATGCAACACCATAAAAGTCCTAGAGGAGAACCCAGGCAGGAAAATCTCAGATATTACATGCAGCAATATTTTCACCGATTTGTCCCCTAGAGCAAGGGACATAAAGGAAAGAATAAACAAATGGGGCTTCATCAAAATAAGTTTCTGCATGGCTAAAGAAAACATCAGCAAAATGAAAAGGGAACCAACCGTATTGGAAAATATATTTGTCAATGACACCTTGGACAAGGGTTTGAGCTCCAAAATATATAAAGAACTCACATGACTCCACTCCAGGAAGACAAACCACCCAATTAAAAAAGGGGCAAAGGACCTGAACAGACACTTCTCCAAGGAGGACATACACAGGGCCCAGAGACATATGAAAGGATGCTCAGCATCACTAGCCATTATAGAGATGCAAATTAAAACCACAATGAGGTATCACTTCACACCAGCCAGAATGGTCATCATAAACAAATCAACAAACAAGTGCTGGTGAGGATGTGGAAAAAAGGGAACCCTAGTACACTGCTGGTGGGAATGCAGACTGGTGCAGCCACTGTGGAAAACAGTACGGAATTTCCTCAAAAATCTAAAAATGGAACTGCCTTTTGACCTAGCAATTCTGCAGCTGGGATTATACCCTAAGAATTCTGAAACACCAATTCAAAAGAACCTATGCATCCCAATGTTCATAGCAGCACAATTTACAATAGCCAAGAACTGGAAGCAACCTAAGTGCCCAACAGTAAATGAGTGGATCAAAAAACTATGGTATATTTACACAATGGAATAATACTCAGCAGAAGAAAGAGCTATTACCCTTCGCAACAGCATGCATGGAAATGGACAGCATTATGCTAAGTGAAACAGCCAGGCAGTGAAAGAGAGATACCATATGATCTCTCCTGTAAGTAGAACCTAAACAACAAAATAAAGTAGCAAGTAAAATATAACCAGCAACATTGAAAGAAAAAACAAATTGACAGTAACCGGAGGGAAGGAGGGAGAAGGATACAGGGGAAAGGAGGGGAATGGTCATCAAGGAACATGTATAAAGGACCCATTGACAAAGCCAAATGGGAGCAGGACTGACTGTGGGATGTGGGGAGAGGTGGGGTTGGGGAAAGTGGTGGCAGGAAAATGTTGATGTGGAGATGATGGGATAGGGTGCAGGGTGAGGAAATAAAGGGGAGGAAAAAATGGGACAACTGTAATAGCAGTTGTAATAGCATAATCAATAAAATATTCCAAGAAAAAATTATGAAAAAGAGAGATACTTGAAGCAAATAAATAAATAAATAAATAAATAAAATGTTAAAAAAAACAAACCCTTGAATGTAAATGGATTGAATATTCCAATCAAAAGACATGGGATAGCTGGATGGGTAAGGAAAAATGACCTATGTATATGCTGTCTACAACAGAGCAACCTCAGAACAAAAGATACACACAGACTAAAAGTAAAGGGATGGAAAAAAATATTCCATGCAAATGGAAAACAATCAATCAAACAAAAGCTGGGGTAGCAGTACTTACATCTAACAAAACAAAGGCCATAACAAGAAACAGTAAGAATCACTACGTAAAACTAAAAGGGATCGATCCAACAAGAGCGTATAACCCTTGTATACATGCATGCACCCAATATAGAAGCACCTAAATATATAAAGAAAATTTTGGTGGACTTTAAGGATGAGATGGACAGCAATATAATCACTGTAGGGGATTTCAACACCCCACTGTCACCAATGGACAGATCTACCAGACAAAAAATCAACAAGGCAACAGTGACCTTAAACGACATACAGAATTGGATAGATATAATTGATATTTATAAAACATTTCATCCCAAAGCAGCAGAATATAGGTTCTTCTCAAGTGCACATGGAATATGCTCAAAGACAGGTTATATGCTAGGACACTATATAAGTCTTAACAAATTCAAGAAGACTGAAATCTTATCATCAAGCATCTGCTCTGACCACATTAGTATGAAACTATAAATCAACAACAATTAAAAAAACCCCTGAAAAACATTCAAGCACATGGAGGCTAAATAGCATGTTATTAAAAAATGAATGAGTTAACAATGAAATCAAGGAAGAGGTTTAAAAATTACTTGCAAACAAACAAAAATGAACACACAACAACCCAAATTCTATAGGACAGCAAAAGCAGTCCTGAGAGGAAAGTACATAGCATTACAGGCCTACTTCAACACATAAGAATAATCTCAAGTAAACAATCTAACTCTACACCTAAAAGAACTAGAAAAAGAACAACATGCAAGCCCAGAATAAATAGAAGGAAGGAAAATACTAAAGGTCAGAATGGAAATAAATGACATGAAGACTAAAAAAACAATACAAAAGGTTAATGAAACCAAGAGCTGGTTCTTTGAAAATAAAAACAAGAGTGATGAACTTTTAATCAGATGCATCAAGAAAGAAAAAGAGAACTCAAAAAAAAAAAAACCAAATGAAAGAGAAGTAACAACTGACACCACAAAAATATAAAGGATTGTAAGAAAATACTATGAACAACTATATGCCAACGAATTGAACAGACTGGCTGAAATGGTAAATTTCTAGAAACACACAGTCTTCTAAAACTGGATTTTGAAGAGTCAGAAAACCTGAATGGACTGATTACAACTAATGAAATTGAAGCACTAATCAAAAACTATAGCAAACAAAAGTCTTGGACTGGATGGATTCATAGATGAATGTTACCTAACATTCAAAAAAGACCTAAAACCTATTCTCCTCAAACTATTCCAAAAAACTTAAGGTTTCCACGCTCATTTTACAAGGCTAGATTAATTCTAATTACAAAACCAGAAAAAGACACTACAAAGGAAAAAAAATTATAGGCACATATCCTTGATGAACATAGATGCTAAAATCCTCAACAAAGTATTAGCAAATTGGATCCAGCAATACGTTATACAGATCATACACCATGATCAAGTGGCATTTATTTCAGAGGTGTAAGGTTGATACAACATTCACAAATTAATAAACATGATACAGTACATCATATAGACAAAATGAAAAATAAAAATTAATTGATCAAATCAGTAGATGCAGAAAAATCATTTGATAAAATCCAGCACCCATTTTTGATAAAAACTCTCATCAAAGTGTGAACAGAAGGATCTTATCTTAACATAATAAAGGCCACATATAACAAATCTATAGGCAACATCATACTTAATGGGAAAAACTAAGTGTTTCCCTTAAGGTCAAGAACAAGACTGGGATGTCTGCTTTCACCACTCTTATCAAAAATAGTACTGGAACTCCTAGCCACAGCAATCAGATAAGAAGAAATAAAAGGTATCCAAAAACTGAAAAGGAGGAGGTAAAACTGTCATTATTCACAAATGATATGATATCATACACAGAAAACCCTAAAGACTCTACCAAAAAACTATGAGATCTAATAAATGAATTAGGTAAGTAGTAAGATACAAAATTAATATTCAGACATTGGTGGCATTTTTATACACCAATAATGAACTATCAGAAAGAGAAATTAAGAAAAGAATCCCATTTACCATTGCAACAAAAAAGATAAGGTATCTAGCAATAAATTTCACCAAGGAGGTAAAAGACCTATTGGAAAATATTAGGATATTGAAGAAAGAAACTGATGAATATAGAATAAGTGGAAACATATACCATGTTCATGGACTGGATGAATTAACATCATTAAAATGTCCATACTACCCAAAGCAATGTATAGATTCAACACAATTCGTATTATAATACCAATGGCATATTTCACAGGTCTAGAACAAATGCTCCAAGAGTTTTTATGGAACCAAAAAAGACCCCGAAGAGCCTCAGCAATCTTGAGAAAGGAGAACAAAGGTACTGGAAGTATCACAATACCTGATATCAAACTATACAACAAGGCCACTGTAATCAAAACAGCCTGGAAATGGCATAAGAACAGGCATATAGATCAATGGAACAGAATAGAGAGCCTGGAAGTCAATTCATACCTATGGTCAGTTAATATCTGACAGGGGAGGCAAGATTATACAATGAAGAGAGTCTCTTCAATTAAAAGGTGTTGGGAAAACTGGAGAGGTACATGCCAAAAAAAAAAAAGAAGAAGAAGAAAAGAAACTAGACCACTAACATATAACATACAGAAGAATAAACTCAAAATGGATAAAAGAGTTCAACATAAGCCACTATACCATAAAAATCTTATAAGAAAACATAGGCAGTAAAATCTCAGACATCTCTCATAGAAATATTTTTGCTGATATATCTCCTAGGGCAAGGGAAACAAAGGAAAAAAATAAACAAATGGGACTACATCAAACTAAAAATCTTTGCACAGCAAAAGAAACCATGAACAAAATGAAAAGGGAACGCTCTGAATGGGAGAATATATTTGTCAATAATACATCTGATAAGGGGTTAATTTCTAAAATATATAAATAACTTATACAAGTCAACACCAAGATGACAAACAATCCAATTAAAAAATGGGCAAAGGATCTGAATAAACACTTCTCCAAAGAGGACAGACAGAGGACCAACAGATGTATGAGAAGATATTCAATGTCACTAATCATCAGAGAAATGGAAATTAAAACCACAATGAGATATCCCCTCATATCTGCCAGAGAGGCTATCGTCAATAAATCAACAAACAACAATGGCTGATCAGGATGTGGAGAAAGGGGAACCCTTGTGCACTGTACTGTAGGTGGGGATGCAAATTGTTGCAGCCATTGTGGAAAGCAGTATGGAGTTTCCCCGCAAAACTGAACTTCCTTTTGACCCAGCAATTCCACTTCAGTGAATAGTTCCGAAGAAACCCGATATATCAATTCAAAAGAATATATGCATCCCTATGTTCATTGCAGCATTATTTATAACAACCACACTCTGGGAACTGCCCAAGTGTCCATTAGTAGGTGACTGGATAAAAAAGCAGTGGTACATTTACATAATGGAATGCTATGTAGCCGGAAAAATAAAAGAAAAGAAATCTTAACTTCTGTAACACCATGGATGGACCTGCAATTTATTATGTTAAGTGAAATAAGCTGGTCAGAAGACAAATATCATATGATATCTGTTATCTGTGGAATCTAATGAACAATATGAACTAGAGCAAAGCAGAATCAGAGGCGTGGATACCTGGAACAGACTGATAGTGATCAGAAGGGTGGGTGGTCTGGGGACTGAGTGAAAGAAGGTGAAGGGATTAGCCAAAAAAACACAAATACATAACCCACAGACACAGACCACAGTGTGGTGACAGCCAGAGGAAAAGGAGGGTGGGGGCTAGGTGGATATCGGCAAAGCAGAGATAGATAGGGAAGGAAAGAGGCTTTGCTTTGGGCGATGGACACAGGATGCAGTGTGTAGGTAATGTTTTATTGAGTTGTACACTTGAAACCTATATGGTTTTGTGAACCAGTGTCACCCCAATAAATTCAATTAAAAAAATGAAAACTGCAAAGTTATTCTTTTACTGTGGTTACATAAGAGAATAAATACTCTTTTTCTTAGGAAATGTTCACTGATAAAAGGTAAGAAGATATATATATGCAACTTACCCTCAAATGGTTCAGAAAATAAAATGTGTATGTAGAGACTAAAAAAGCTTATGCGGTAACATGTTAAAAAACAGTGAATCTGGGTAAAAGATACACAGGAGAGTTCTACTTTTCTTGCAACTTTTCTATAGATAAGAACCTATCCCAAAATAAAAAGTAGAAAGAATATACAAAAAATTAAAAGTATAAAAAGTAAATTAGAAATATAATGACAAGAATATCACATGTGGGGTCACATTCTTTGAGTCCTACTTACTGCGTACATTTGCACAAAATAATTCATAACCTCTCTGGATATATTGCCTCTTCTCTTAAATATAGTATTAATAACTGCTTTACGGATTACCCAGGGTTATCAGTTGAGGAAAATGATCTCAGACTTGGTAAAGTGATATATATATATAAATTGATCAAGAGATCAATATAATTATGTAATAAAGTCGAGAGGCAGGAAAGCTATAATAACAGAATAATAAAAAATCATTAAGCAGTATTTTCTTTGCTACCATATCACTACCTAACATTTAGGCTCGAGACAGAAGCACGTGGACCACAGCCCCGGCTCCTCCCTTGCCTTCTCTCATTGCCAGAGCATGATCATCAACCACCCAGCACAAGATGAACTCAATGTGACTGGGCAGCAATTCTCCCACAGGGGACAAGTAGGGACAAAGGACATACTGCTGACACGGACAGTTCTGTTAGAACAACTTAAATGGGAAAGTGGCAAGATGAGAAATATCTACACTAGACTCAAAGCCCACATTTTTCTAAACCATGGTGTGGGGGCAAAATAGTTCTGGCAATTGCAGAAAATAATCCATATTCAACTCAAAAGGGTCACATCTTACCGATTTGTGATAATGTCATCCCAGATGTTCAATGGGTCCATTTTAGCATCTGGGTATCTGTTTGTCCAGGTTTTTAGAAGTCTCTTAAGAGGAGCTTGAGATGAAAAATTACCTAAAAATAATATTAAAGGATATCACTATCCACAACTTAATGACAACACCAACTTACAATGTAGGGCTGTCATTAGTAAATGGAAACTTAATTTAAATTTCTTGTCCAAAATAAAAAATTTTCTCTTTATCATATTAAATCTAATATTTTCTGATATAATTTTTTAAGGATATAAAGTGGGGAAATAAACATAAATTTTTACATTTAATAAAGGTCCACTTCATCCACAATTCCAAAATCAAAAAAGCACTGAAAGGTGAAAAGGTTTTCTTGGGGTTGCAGCCAACTGTCCTGGCAAATCTAATCTGAATCGCCATAGGGCTATGTGTAGTCTTTGTACGCCATTCATATGAGTGTTCACCACTGAAGTTGGAGGTGCACGGTTGTATTTAATTATGGAATGCTGCCCCATGCCCTGGTGTGTGCACAAGGTTACATCATCATCACCATCATCATCATCATAATATTTGAAACTACCTGAATTCAAGGGTTTTGGAAAAGGGTTTCATAATAATTATAAAATTTAAATTTCACATTGTTAATGCTTTAAAAGCTTTACTTTTTTTCTTTCTGTTGGTAAAAAGTGGTGGTTAAAAACACAAGCTTAAATCAGACAGTTCGGGTTCAAAATCTGGATCTTTAACTTTAATAGTATGGGAAAATTATTTAATCTTTAAGTCTCTATAAAATGAGGAAAAAGAATCTTCATCTCATAAAACTGTTATTAAACCTAGATAATACAGAAAAAAGAGATTAATATAGCTTCTGGAAAACAGGAAGCACTTAATTAGTACTCTGAAAAGTATCTTTCATACTACTTTGAGTCACTTAAGACAACAATTAAAATTCATATTTACAAGGAAGAACTTTTTCCCGTTGGCTCTGGCTGGCCTCCAATGGGCACCATAAAAAAATCTACGTGGTGGTGGCAGAGGACCACTGTCTGAGCACTGCAGCCTCCCCTCCCCTCAGGTCAGGGCACCTGGAGGCCAGTCACAGAACTTGGGCACCTCCAGGCTGGTTTCCTCCTGTCAGGCAGGCATTCTGCAAACTCCTCTCCCACTTCCACACTGAACTCAGGCCCTTCCTCCAGGAGCCTTCTGCAACCCTCAGTCCAAGTTCTGTCATCTATGTTTCGCATCGGATCCTGTACACACCTCTGCCTCATCGTGTTGAAATCACCCCACTATTTTGAAAGCTTCTTCAAGATGGGCATTGTGTTTTATTTGGCTTTGCATTCCTACTGTCTAGAATAGTGCTTGACCTTTTTAAACGTTCATTTCAATAATCTCAAAATACATATTTTTACAATTAGCTCAAAGCAGTTTCTAACCCATATATTAACAATATATATACTTTCAACGAGAAAAAAAGGAAAAAAATCAGATGCTAAAATTCTTCTATAAGTATAAAAGGAAATAATAATGGTAGGGTAAAAAAATTACCTTGTTTGTTTATAAAGCTGATGAACTCCTGAATTTCTATTAAAGTTTGTACAGACTGCAATTTGGTGAGTCTACTTCTGTGTAAAAGCACATCAATACTAGAATAGTTCTAGAAAAAAGGCATTTAGCATTGTTTATAAATCAATTTAAAACGAAATTTTAATATAGTTCTATAAAATGTGAAATACAGCAACTGCCATACAAATAAATAAATTACACAAAGGGTCTCAGTGTGGTTAATAATTAGGTCATACAAACAGTTAACAGAAACATTTTTTTAAAAAATTAGGTTTTCAACCACATTTTGATTCATTGAAATCAATAAAATCAATACAAATGGCCTATCATTGCCTCTGTTTGCCAATGCTTTTAAAAAAATTACAACATTCTATAGTGTAAATTGCTAAGTATAGAAGCCAATTCTTTTTTCTTCAGTAAACTTTCTTGAGTGAATGAATCAACTTTTTTTAAAATAAAAATGTTTAAAGATAAAAGGCAGTAAGTAAATATGCCTCTATGATCAATGTATGACAATGATAAATATGAATAGACTATACAAGACAGTGACTTAAAAATAAACATCAGATGAACATTTTCAGACAAGCAAAAAGGTAAAACGGCAGAAAATGAACAGGGAAGATTGATATGCTTCTCCACAAAGCAACCAAACTTCTATCAAACTACTCCAAATGGAAAAGTCTGGTCTCAAGAATTTTGTCTGTTTGTCTTTTTTAGCAGTGTGAGAAAAATAAAAACAAAAAATTGAAACTTTTATAACAGGAAAAAAAAGGATTTAAAAAGGCATTAAGACTGTTTTGGAGTAAAGAGAGATATCAGAATAAAACAGACTAGAAAAAAGGAAATAGGTGGTATTAATAGTAAATAAAATTTTCTTTTTGATTTTTTAAATTCAAGAGTTTAATGACTTTAAAAATATCACAGAAATGGTACATTTCAGATTAGTATATCTCTATTACCTGTATAAAGTTCTGAATGCAATTTTCAATATAATATTTGGCTCTGTCAACATCATTTTGTAAGATGTAAAGAAGACTCAATTCCTGACTATAATGAAGCTCTATAATAGACTTCTGGAGCTCATTATTCACAGCCTCATCGATAAATGTCAGCAGGGACTGGTCATCCTCTCCCTGAAGCAGCAACTTCAGCTTGCTGCGGATCATGTAAGGTAGATAGGTCTCCTAAGGAACATGAGAATCTCCTTGTAACTCCAGAAAGCCACTTTGAGCCTGCCTAATTATTTTATTACTATAATATTCTGTACTACAACTTTATAGGTCAAGATTTAAAACCAAAGTGATTATGTACATTATTTCAAACCAAAATACTGTATTTTTTAAGACATGTTCATTTAAAATTGTCCATTGTGTAATCACAAAATATACAGTAACATGTTCTATAGAAAGTAGGAACTATGTACTTTTAGCTGAAAGACAACTGAATGTTACACACAAAGTGACGAATCTTAAGCATAGCCAAGACAACAGCTGTGTGAGAGGGACCAGGAGAGTCACTCTGTTCAAGCTGGGGTGACCCTGTGAGTGGGGAACTGTCTTGCTTCAGGAATTGGGGCAGGCCCATATGCAGCCCGTGACCAAGTGCAGAGAAATGAGGAAACATCCTTCCATGTCATCATATCAGGGATGTTAATATTTATTTTTAAATGCATGCCATTTATTTTGAAAGGGTTAGCTACGAGTGGTAAGAGACTGAACAAAACTAAGGAGTTTGTGGGGGGAAGTCATTATATAAATAACCTAATGCTTCACAACTACTACTACCTTATTTTTGAATAGTTTTAAGTCACTTCATTAATTAGAGAATACCTGACCCTCTAAAATATTTCTTTCAGTGACAGCAAAAATAATTCTACTGACCTGATAAAACGGTTCACTCCACATTTTATTTAGATCTGGAGGGTTCTCATTATCAATACTGACTGTAGAACAATATGCCAATGATTTCCACTCAGCAAGTTGGTTATAACAGTCAAGGGATGCAAGTTCCCAAAAACCCTTCTCAGCTTCTGTGGGCTCACCATCCACCCACTCTTGTTTATTGAGAGCCTGGCAAAGAAACTTCCTAAGGTTATGTTACAAAGTTTGAAAGAATACAAATGAAATACATTTGAAATAATGCAGATAGTTACAACATTTATAGTAATAGCAATAATTTTCAGGTTTATGATAAGACAAAAAAACAAAAGGAATATTACAGTCACAAATATAACAATCCTAACCAAACAAAAATCATTTCTCTGAGCAGCTCACCAATGAAGCCAATTAACAAAATGAAGACTTTAAATGACCCATAATTAGAATTAAATCAATTTTGTGGGTTATTTACTATGTATAAAGTTCTCAGAAGAAAAATAAGAAACTAGAATATTTACAGAAAATTGCAGAGAATTATAGAGCCTGAATTGCTCATTCTAGAGTCCCACAGGTCACACACCCTAGACTTCAAATACTTGCTAGCCATCTGTACTTGGGATAGCCACTGGCAACTCAGAACACAAAATGTATAAAACTGAATTTATAGTCATCTTCCCAAAACCAATTCTCACTTACCTCTTCATAAATTTTTTACTTGCCAAAAAGAAAACTACTCAAATAGAAATTATATAATACTAGTAGATATTGAAATGTCTACAGTTTTATAGTATTTGGCAATTTATGAAATGCTTTCTTTTTTATTTGATGATGTTTTCTTTTCTCTTTTTACTTACTGATTTTAGAGAGAGGGAGGAAGAGAGAGAAAGAGAGACTGATTTGTTGTTCCACTTATTTATGCATTCATTGGTTGATTCTTGTATGTGTCCTGACCAGGGATCAAACCCACAACCTTGGCATATTAGGATGATGCTCTAACCAACTGAGCTACACACCCAGGGCCTCAATGATGTTTTCTTAAAATGAATAAGAGATACAACAATATTTTACATTTTGTTTATTATGAAACCATTCTCTGCTATTTGTGTAAAATCTAAGGAATAAAGTTGAAATATTATGAAGTTCTAGAATTTAAAACTAACAGTTTTTCCATCCAGAGAACAAAAGTATTTAATTAACTGACATTTGTTAGAGATCAATTTTACCTCATTATACTGCTTAGCAGCTTCAGAATAATCACTTCTGGCTTCTTCTAATAACGCTTTCTGAGTGACTTGCTTTGTTCCTATCTCGCTACTAAAAATGCCACGGAGGACATCATACTCTCCAATTGATCTATACAGTCTATAAAACAAATCAAAGGAAAAAGTCCAAATTAGTGAGTGCCTCAAAATATTTTAAGTATTATAATAAAATGTTACTGAATCAAGATATCACATATTATATTGACTAAAAAATATCTTTTTGTTTTGTAACATTACAAAATCTTAAAAATTTTGAAGTTACCATTAGGTTTTACTACTTTAATCATACAGAAGGCAGAAATTATTCTAAGGTGCATTTACAGTACAATATGAAAATATCATAGGTTTACCATGTATAAATTATGTCATTAAATAAACTTCTTCCACGTTAATGCTGACATTACAGTAACACTGCACACATCTATGGGCAAGGTATTTAGAATCCTTGTCTAGCTCTAAAATTTGGAAGGTAGTCAAAACACAGAAGTGAGTAAAAATTCATCCAGGCTTTACTGATGTTTTATCTTGCCTCTCAGAGAACTCATTACCTCCTGTTTTGTATTATAGTTAGGTAAGTATATAAGCACATACATTTCCTACTGGGTGGTTAGTTTCATGAGTCAGTGAGAAATATCGAATTCATGTTTTAATTCTTCTTAGCACCTGACACAATGCCTTACTCACTCATAGTCTAAACTGAAAAAGATAGAAATGACCATAAAACAGTGAAAAGTGCAAGGAATCTGCACACTTTTACTCTTTCCCTAGAACTTGAAGACCAAGAAATCAATGTTATAAAATAGAAGCTCAAATTAAATTTCAACTTAGTCCAGTAGGCTTCTCAGGATAAGGCTTCTCAGGCTTCCCTCATCGATAGTTTTACCTGCTATGATAAAGCTACAGGTAAGGGTAGAACCAGATAATGCAAAACGACACAACTACAAAATGGAATTGTTCCCCCAAATAAAGAAAATAATTGGACTAAATTCTTTCTAAAAGTTTGAATCCTAATAAAAATAATAAATCATCCTCTATTCAGTCTAGCAAAGCAGCAAAAACATTCAAAATACTAAAAACTGTACGTTATAGCCACACTTTAAAGGAAATTAAACTTAATGCATAATATCCCAAGTCCAGGAACACTGTATAGTGAAAGAAATTATTGGGTTTAATTAATCTCTTTCCTTAGGCAAGACATTCCTTGTCTTGGTAACTAGACTTATGGAATGGTACTCAACTTGAAAGATTTTTCAGAAAATTTTATAAGTGTTACTATCAACTTTATTTGTTCATTTTCTGCCAAAATGAAGTCAAGATTTTTCTGTATTACTTTGGTGAAATTCACTGTTCTCCCAAGAGTGTCTGGATCACGGAGCTTACTTGGCAAGTTCCATCCACCTGAGAACATCGGGAGAGAGCTGGGGCCTTCCCCGGGCTCGTTTGGAAGGTGGCTCTTGAGATGCCAGGTGGAGCAAGGCCTCCTCCAGAAGGTGGATGCCCACCGGCTGCTGCAGACTGGCCAGGCAGCCAGCACTGATAGAAGCTGGATCAAGGCTCAGCAAGTCTGTGTGCTGGCAACTGATTTCCTGTGAAACCACAAACACATGTAGCTATTTAGCTTGTGGTACTTTGGCCGTGTCTTTACAAGTGAATAATTCTACTAAACATTAAAAAAAAAAAAAAGTTTTGATGTAAGTAGTGATATAACCAAAAGTTCCTCTGTGTAATTCTACTAAATTTTCCTCAACATTCAAATTGCTCAAAGGAAGAAACGACCTTTTATTTTTACACTTCCAGTCCAGGGATTAATTTAAAGTAAAAAACAAACAAAACCACTAGCAAAATCCGAAGATTTTAATATATATTCTATATATCCAAACAATAATTGCAGTTTCCAGGAATATTTAGCAGGACTTGTTGAGAAAAGCAGCTGAAACACAAAGATTTCTTATCTGATCACCAAAAAGTAGGTACACGTATCTGTTATTCTATTTCACAAATTTTTTCCCATCTCTTTCCACCCAGCAATTATTATATTGACTTTTATGTTGTAACTCTCAGTTTGAGTGTCCTATAGACACCAAAATAATGAGAAATAAACCTCAAATCAATGCAGAGAGCAATGTGAACAGTTCCTCCCCATCCGCACCCCATCCACACCAGCCTCTTCCCAACCCCGTCGCGGCTGTGCCATGCATGGACCACTTGCTAAGTTTGACCAAGTTGCCACCAAGCAAACTTAAGCTCCACATTAGGGGTCTTAAAGGAACACAGATTCTCCAAAGCAAGCAAACAAACAAAAATGCATGTCATTCTTAAAAGGAGTAGTGGTAAAGAAAATCCAAATAAAATTATATTTTAATTAATAACACAGCAAACACTCTTAGTTAAGATGTCAGGTTTTGATATAACACCATTTTAATTTGGAGAGGGAAGCCCAGAATAAGAAAATATTTTAAAATAAATGTTTTTAATTTTCAAGCAATCCCCTCATTCTATAAATATTTATTGAATGTCTCATATGGTCTAGGCACTATGGTAAACAATGTTGTGACTGATTGCATGTTATCTTAAAATTTATCCCTATTTGCCCAAGAGATATCTTTCATGAGGTGGTTTTAGTGAATAAAGAGTTATTATTAGGATATCATTTCTTTATATGTAAATGTATACTCATAATTTAAATGAGTTCTCTAAGTCTGTTTTGAGGAGGATCGACTACTCTGCGTAACCTTGTTGACAGTATCATTTCACTTGATAAAAAATGATTTGTTGCCCTGGCTGGTGTGGCTCAGTGGATTGAGGGTCAGCCCACAAACCAAAGGGTCACCAGTTTGATCCCCCAGTCAGTGCACATGCCTGGGTTGTGGGCCAGGTCCCCAGTGTGGGGTGCGTGAGAGGCAACCACACATTGATGTTTCTCCCCCTCTCGTCCTCCCTCCCTTCCTCTCTCTCTAAAAATAAATAAATAAAATCTTTAAAGAAAGAGAATGATTTGCTAAGCAAAGAACTTTAGCCAACTGACTTGTTATAATATCAAAACAAAACAAAGTAATGAAGCTTAATTTTTAAAATATTGACTGTCTACTTGGAATTAATACAACACTCCTTGTTTTGACCTTTATCTCACTGTAGTAGGTGAAGGCAGGCAGCATTTCCTTGTTTCAAATATTCCACAGTTTTTAAATAGAGATTTGTATTTAGAACACCCTCAACAATGTTTTTGTGAAAAAAAGTCAAAATTTTATGTAAAGTTCAAGTAAGCAATGAATAGGATAAATGTAGGGCACCAAATTAATGTCTGTGTGCCAGTCACTGACTGTGTCATGGGAAAATTGCCAAACAGATTTTTCTCTCAGTTTGAAGAATGTAGTTAGGATGCATCATAGACAAGAAGCTCATTGTGGGAAGTTCTGGTGAAGCAGTAGCATCTCAGGGACAGTCATCCTTGCTAGAAAAGAACTCATGTGAATGCTGCGCCAAATGTGCTATGAGTCCATGGAGAGAGAAAACAAGTCATAGTTTCAGATATGAACTACAAAGAGAAAGTCATCAAATGCTGCGAACTACAGGCACTGACTTGCATTAGTGCTGCTTTTTCCATGGTCAATGTCAAACAGTAAGCTCTAGGGTGATCAGAAGTTATTTATTTACTTAATGACAGTTAACAACTTACCTAAATAACATGAAAAAAACTAGTTTTTAAAATAAATATAGGAACAAAACTAGTTCAGATTTTAAAAATCACTTCAAAATATCAATGTAAAGAGAAAGTTACTTTGAAATATTGGTTGATTCAATAAAATTACTCAAACTTTATCTTTATGTGGCCAGGACAAAAACAGTAAAGGAATTCTACTTATAAATTATAAACCAATAAAATTAGAACTAATATATTAAAAAAACTATAATAAGTTTCATGCTACATCAAAAAGAACAAAACAGAAAAACCAAGTACTAATCTCAGGGAATTATTACCCAATTAGTTTGCAAACCAAAGCTACTAATAAATAATATTTTAAAATATAATTTTAAAAATTATTTCACGAAGGTTACTAAAAATACTAAAACCAAAAAGATTTTGTATTACAGACTTATTAATGATCTATGTTTTGAGTGGCAAAGAAAACATTTCTTACATGAAAAAGCAGTCTTCCAATAAGTATGTTTTAGCATAACTTGCCTGCATTAAGTTCTCTGCTCAAGCCACACTGCCTTAGAAATGTCTTTTCTGACATTCCAACTAAGTAGTATCTGCAATAGTACACACAGCCCACCTTACATATACCTGCTTCGTTACCACCTACATTCTTTAGTTAACCTCTATACTACTCAAGTTTGTTTGTTTGTTTTTAAAGATTTTATTTATTCACTTTTAAAGAGAGGGGAAGGGAGGGAGAAAGAGGAGAGAAACATCAGTGTGTGAGAGATCTCATGCCCGTAACTGGCAACTTGGCTTGCAGTCCAGGCATGTGCCCTGACTGGAAATCAAACTGGCGACCTTTTGGTTCGCAGGCCGGCACTCAATCCGCTGAGCTTCATCAGCCAAGGCTATACTACTCAACTTCTAGGACACCTTCTGTTACTTCATCTTCTGTATCTATCTGCCTGTTTATTATTATTTGTCACTCACCAGAAATATTCTTGGAGGACAGAGAGATTTATGCCTCTATATCACCATGTCCCCCCCATTTAGAGCAAAGTCAATCAACATGTCTTGAAGGTAGTTAGGAAGCCAGAAAGAATTTGGTGAAATACTACCTAAGGAAAAACAACTATACAACATGCAGGGCTAAGCAAAACCTGAAGGGAATCGCTTCTTAAAAATTAGGACACTGTGATATCAAGTTTGATTTCTGATTATTCTGTCATTTGTTTTCTTAAGTACAGTAAGTTACATTTACCCATCTGGGAAGAGGTAACCAAAACAGAGTACATTTCCTCTGTTAAACACCTTGTATGTGAACTTGTGAAACAAATGAAGTTATTATGACACTGTCATGCAAAGGCAAACCAGATAATGCATATATTATGAAGTGTGTGCGTACAGACTTTTACCTGGATACAAGAGACAAAAGGTGGGAAGAAGTAGAAAGTGGTGTTAAGAAAATGACTGAAGTCCTGAAACAACTTTTGAGTAATGCTGTTCTTCTCAGACATGGTCTTATATTTATCCATCTCTTTTATAATTGCAGAAAACAAGCTGCCAAAAAGCTGCTTTGCAATTATTGGGTCTTTCTGTAAAATATTCAAAACAAAGACAAATTAGGATCTGAAGTAAAAATGCTTTAATTTACCAACTATCAAAGCTTTATTTGAAAATACAAACTGTTGCAAACATATCCACTAAACATCTCATTTCTATTTAGAAAGTTTTAACAGGCATTGACAAGGGGACTATTTGGAATTTAACCAAAGATATCTGTTTGACAGGTGTCTTATGAAAGGCATGATAGCATACATTTTGGATCAAGAGATATGAATTTAAAACCTGGCTTAATCACTTATGTAACGACCTATCTTGGCTCCTGAGTGACTCTGGGCCTTCAGATTCCTCATGATCAAAATGAGGATAACAGAACACATCTCATAGGATTTGGTAAAAGTAGTCATGATAATGCAGGTCAAGTGTTTAGTGCAGTAACTGATAAAATCATGGAGAAAGATTAAATTAGATTTTTAGGTATTAGTCCTCACATGAGCATCACTGTAAAGTTTAAGATAGCTAACCAATGAGCATGACTAAAATGCAAATTTTAATTTTCAAAATCCCAGCATTTTGATCAAACTATTAAAACTATAAGTAGCCATCTGTGTGTTTTCATGTTTTGGTTATTCACCTCTAACAACACGACTTTCACAGCTTAACCCTTGTACTCCATTATCATGGGACACCACCCTTTATCTGTGTCTATAACACCAGTTCTAAGAATAGTTTCTGGCATGTTGTGTCTACATATTTTTAATGATGGCATGAGTGCATGAATAAAAATTTAAAATTATTTTGTTTGAAAAGTTGTCTGAAGGAAAAGTACAATTTGACTTATACTTTGTTTATTAAGTAATGAATCTGTCTTATAAAAAGTTATAATAGTTGCTATATAAATTTTCAGAAAATATGGATTAGAAAAAAAGAAGAAAATAAATATCATTTATAATTACACTACATGAAGACAGTCACTGTCATGGTTGGTCTCTTACTGACACGCACACTCTTTTATAGTGTCTTGTTTTGTAACCTGCTTGTTTCACCTGTCAGACATGTAGCAGACAGGATTCCATGTCTAAAACCCACTGATTTTTGTGACTCATGGACAGATTCCTTTATTTTCCGGGGAGTCTCAAATGCTCAGTCTGTTACAACAACTACAGTAGTAACTAAGAGAAACAATGTTTTCTAAGCGGTAAGAGGCTGCTGCCGGACATGTTAAGGGCTACTTTGCATGCTCCTTTCTACTTCTTTCCACATGCGAGGCCCCCGATGAAGAACAGCAAGTCCGGGGACAGCAAAGGGGACCTCCTCTGTTTCATCTGCCACTGCATCCTAGCTTAGAACAGTCTGTGGCATACAGGAGGAGTTACTCCGTATATTAACATTTGTTGAATAAATAAAGTATTGGAAATTGAAAAATTAATAAAAATTAGAATAAGCACATTCCTCCTTAAAGAATAAAAAAATACAGTCTTGCTTTTTCAAAACAATATTCGCCATCTTTTTTTTCATCCAAGAACAAATGAGATGAGCTGACTTGGACATAGGCGTCTCAGCAGTCTCAGGCTTGCTAACCTATCACCGTCATCACAGATAGCATACCTCTCCAGCGTGGAGAGCAGCAAGTTATGCCTACGAGAGCAGGTGTCAACATCATTTTTGAAGCAGTAATGTAAGCACATGTATGTAAGGCACTAGAAAAACTGGGAAACAGTGGTAACGTAGAAAAAGCACTGGACCAGGCATCAAAACATAGAGGGCACATCCTTACTCCACAACCAGTGAGGTATGTGGCTTTAGCCACACTATCCATTCTTTGCTAATTTTCAATTCCTCATTTGTAAATGTGTCTAATAACTGCTTCAATGTCACAAAATTACTGGGAGAATCCAATGAAAGAAATGTGAAAGCACTCCACAATAACCAAGAGCTACTGTGATGGTAATTAACTGAATCTGTACATGGGATAAAACTGCACAAGGTCTCTCAAACACACACACACATGCAGAGAAAAATGAGGAAAATGAACAAGGTCTGCAGTCTAGTTAACACTGTTGTAACACTATTGAAGGAAGCTAGATGAAGGGTACACGGGACTGTGTATTAGTTTTGCAAATTCCTGTCAATCTATAATTATTTAGATTAAATAAAAAGCTTAAAAAACAGCCAGGGGCTATGCTGATATAACCTATTATTATAATCAATATTAGTACTGGAAAGTTAAGTACAATAAAATATAAGGCATTATATTTTACTAACTAGCATACTATATAATATAAACTTTTTGATTTAAAAATTAAGTCAACAGAAGTCAAAGGAATCTTAAGCTGTTGGGGGACAAATATCCTGCTTCTGTCAAAGAATTCAGCTAGATAACTTCTATTTTTACATCTAATGAGTTAGAAAAATATTTCCAGTCCTCTGCTATTTAGAGAATTAACAAAGAAGGAATACTGATCCCACTGATAAACTGATAATCTACTGATTCCACACCTCTCTCAAAAGGATTTTATATTTGCAATGATTTAAATGGCTCAGCACATTAAAGTTATTTTTTTCACATTATTTCATTCTAACATTATTGGTAAGAAAATTAGATTCTACTCTCTGATTCCATAGATTAAACACTGGCTCAGAGCATTATGTGTCTTGACAAGCACTCCAGCTGTTGGGCTATCTTCTACATAACTCTTAAGTCAGAATCTCACCATGTGCAGAGAAGTTTCGGAGTGAGGAGATGGCAGAGCCCAGACTTGGAACAAAGTCTTTCAACCAAGTCCACTGTTTACGACAAATGAACAGCTCATTTATGATACAGTGCAGCTACATAGTAGACCCCTGGGACTGTTCTAACAGTTTTTATCCACCCACAGAAAACGCAGTGTTCAAGGACCAACCTGAGCCACAGCTTGCAAGGGGGTGATCAGGCTGCTGTATTTAATCTGAATGTCAGGAAGGTCTCCTTGACGGTAACTTCTGTACAAAATGACTTGGGCATCGTGCTTCATTTTTAACTCACTCTTGAGCTCCTATAATAATTACAACCAAAAAGGAAGATTTGAGATTTGAATTGTTATTTAAGAAAATCAGTAGTACATGAGCTATAAAACTGTGAGTACCCATCTTTGACATAAAAGTGAATCAATGACAATTTGTATCCAAAATGGTTCAGTCACTATGATTTACCAGTCGATGATAGATGATAAATCCAAAAGAAAAATCACTAAGACCGATGAGTAATGAAAAGAAAATTTAAATATTTACTACTAAGTAATCTGAGTATTTGTAAAATCAGAGATTGAAAACTTTTTAAAGCCATAAATCAGAGAAGTATATTTCCTTAATTACTTTTAGAACAAACCTTGGTTCTGAGGCCCAGTGTGATCACCAAAGCCTCTCCAACAACCAGGTCCTCCAGGCCCTGCTCGACCACTGAGGTCAGTCTGGGCCTTCCATTCGATCCTTAATCACCCCAACCCATGATTCTCCCCCATGCAGGGCCATGGGTCCCTGCTCATCTCTTTGCCTAGGATGTCTTTCTACAGCTTTTCATTCACCATTTGGTTCCCATCTCGGATACCATCTTTTCAAAGAGGCTACCCTCACTACTTCTTCCCCCAGATATGCTCATTACTTGGTTAACCGGTGAACATTCAACACTGCACATATTACACCCACCTCTATACCACCAGCGCTGAGTAGTTCCAGTCACTGGGCACAATGCTCTAACAAACAAATGACCACAAGTGCATGGCTTTCCGATGACTGATTTTCTTCCCATGTTCTTAACAAGTGGTCAGCCACTTCAGATTAGAACACCGATGTCAGAGGGAATGCATGGCCTAATATAGCAGGCTACTCTACATTTCTTGATTACTGAGAAGGCCTTTGGATCGGGCCAAAATAACTGTGATTTCTATCCAACCATCCTGGTTTTATCTCTTCCTTCTGCTGATAGCTCTGGTCTTTTTGCCTAGCCCTACCCATCCCTTCCTCTGGGCCCACCATTCCCCCCACCCAGGTACCTCCAGGGGTATAGTGGGTCAAGACTCTGGCCTTGAGGTAGAGAGCAGGGCAATCCCTTCCCAGCAGCTACAGTTACAATATGCAAAATTCAGGAGTAATTGGTGGTCAAGGCTCCACCACACAGAGAAAGTCAGTCTGTTCAGAGAGAACAAATCTAAGCTATTTGTTCAGGCTCAAAGGAGGGGCACAAATGTGGTCCTGCCAGCGCCGATGGGCCAGGACACACCACAGATTCAGGGGGCAACCCACACATGTTTCATTCCAATTTCCCACAAACTCATCAGTGAGTCCTGAATGCCCTTTACGTCTACATTAGTCAGAGGAGACTATGGCTTATAAAAAACTTCGGGTCACAAAGTGCGGCTTCTGGGATTTTGGTTTATAGGCCAGTACTGGAACCAGTATCTGGCACGAAGCTTGTTTCCTTCGTGTACGTATATAAAAGAGATATTTCAAACCAATCAAATTCTTGAGAAACACACAAACCTTCTCTCGTTTTTGTTCAACAACATTTTTTTTTGCATAAATCAAACTGAGCTTTTCCCGGTCCTTTAAAAATCGTCTGCGTAATCTTAGTATTTCTGCCCGATTGTCTGCACCTGAAGAATAAAAAGCAGGTTTGTTACAGTTGACCAATTTGACATTTACAGTTGACTCTGCTTCATTCCCAGAACCCCCTAAAATAAAACAAGATTGTTTGCTTACCTCTATTTTTTACTTTTATTTTATTTTTGTTTTTACTTTTATTTATTTGTGTTTTTCTTTGTTTCTTTTAAATGACATAAGCCTATGCAGAAGAGATGGTTGACCAGTTTTGGAAACTAGACAACAGAAAGCTATAACTAACTCAATCCACTCCCAGTGCTGCGGTGGAGAGAATGTGCCAGAACAGTGATAATGGAGAAAGGCTTAGGGTCTGGCAGTACCAGCGCCTCCAGAGAAGGGGGGACAAGTGAGGCTGACGCAGGAGGTGTGGACTGAAAGCCCAGCCCCCACGCTGTGGGTCTGGAGCCAGATAATGGACACAGAGTCTGGGAGAGAAAAAGGCTAGCAGGACTAGAGGCAGAGAAGATACAGTGACCCTGAAGATATCTAGAATCTGGAGCTGCCTCATCCCACCTGGTCCCCAGACTTGTGCACCCAGGCCGTTATCCTGCAGGCCAGAGATTAGAGGTTTTGCTGCTAGGCAATCAGCCAGCACCAAAGAGCAGACAGAGATAGTGACATAAGTTTCAATGTCCTGGTCCAGTCTGACCTCTGCTTGGTGAAGATCGGTCAGTACGCACTCCTAATTTGCAAGCTATCCCAAACACTTTTTTAGTGTCCTACATCTGGGAACACACACAAAAAGCCAAAAACATCAAGTATTATGAGGAAAGCTTCAAATATAAAAGAAACCAAAGTAAACAATACCAAATGAGCCATTGCTGAAATTAGACTATGCAGAAAAAAAGAATCAAAACATTATCATTTATCGGAAAGATAGGAGTAGATACTGCAACCATGGATCAAGGACTAAGGAATGTTCAGAGAATAAGAAAAGCTTATGGAAATTTAAAATATGATATCATAACATATAAGCAAGGGTTAGAAAATAAGGTTGAAGAGATTTCTCAGAATACAGAACAAAAAGGACAAAACGACAATCAAATTAGAAGGGTGATACAGAAGATCTGATACCCAAGCAACAGGATTCCAAAAGAGAAAAGCAAGATAAGGAGATTGCCAACAAAATCACCTAAGAATATTCTAGAACTGAAATATGTAAGTTACCAATCTGAAAGAGCCCTGAAAAATGGACCAAAATAGACTTGAACCAAAGAACACTTTTGAGAAATTTCCTAAAACTGGTTTAAAAGAGAAGATCACAAGTGTCCATAGAGAAAAGATCCAGTTCTTATATGGGGTCAACAAAAAGAATGACATTAGGTTTCTCAGCATTGAAACAGGAAACTTCCGTTGAGTTCACACTCAGAATTCTGTAGCTAAACTACCCATTAGTTGTGAGTACCACCAAAAGCAATGTATGGCATCAAAGTATCAAAAAGAAGCTTACTGCTTCTGATCCCCTTTCTCAGCAAGCTAACTGAGAAAAGAAGGAACTAAACTAAAAGAAGGAAGAATCAGGAAAGAATAACAGACCCTCAGGATGTAGGGGAGGTCTCCAGATGACAGCTAAGCAGACACTCCAAAAGTAAGCATCCTGGAATCTCGGATGCAGCTTGGAGGCTCCAGAAGAGATTTAAGAACATGAAAATTTTATATATGTTGGGATGCAATAAAACTACACAAGTCAGGAAATTTGGTGATAAATACGTAGAAATCTGAGAACCTAAAACAAAATATTATTAATGCCTAGAAAAAATTATTATACAAAAAGGAAAAATAATCAGTCTCACTCATGGTTCAACCACAAATACTATTTACATAGTCAAAATTAAAGGAAAGTGAATATTGATGAAATGAAGACTAAGACATTCTTTCAGAAGATGAAGGCATAGAAAGAATGCATCGTGTGCGTGCGTGTGTGAGAGGGCGGGGGATTTAGGGGTAAGGGGCAGGAGGGGGCCAAATCCTTAATGTTCGCAATGTGAAGCCAAAAGCATGACTAATACTAAAAGAAAAGAAAGGAAGCAACACAAAAAGACTGTTTGGAGAGATGGAACTAAATACCAAAAACTTGACTAAAATGGTATAATTGGTTGCATCTTTCATTTCTTCTAACAAGATTTGGAAAAGTATTTGACTCTTTAAACTACATGCATGAATTACTCCAATACAAATGACAAAAGGAAACTAAAATAAAAAATTAAATAATGATTGAAAAGTGATATTTTAATTAGATTACAACTTCAAGTTTTTAAACTGTATTCTCTTTCAATGACACTAATTAATAGCATGGTAAGTACTAACTCACTGTATATTACAAACCTCCAAATGTTCTTCTTTGGGCAAGAAAATATATATACCCTAAAGATAAGAGGTGAAAATATTTTAAATCTCCAAAGGCACATGAGGAGATTCAAGGACATTTATTGAACTGCTCTTAGTATTTGCTTTACCTACTCAGTTCTATGAGTTTTTTCAAATCCACATATAAAATTTTTATGGAAAATGGTTTAAAAGTTAGGTTTCACCTCTTATTCTCCTATACATGGTCCCCCAATTCTACTTACATCATCAGCGACATTTTTTTTCTCTCTAAAAATGGAGACAGGAAAAAACTGCAACAATCGGAGTCGTGTCCAATTAACTCCGGTCATCCTCAGGCCTGTCTCTGTTCAGTTCCAGACCTAAAGCTGTGGTTCATTCTAAAGCCACACCGCACACCCTCAAGTCTGTTTTCTCAGCACTCTTACTTTACTCCCAGTGTGTTCTGAAGCACTATTTAATGGGACTGCTACAGTGTACTGCTAGAGTGGGTTCCCAATAAATGTTCATGCACTCTGCACTTCTCCACCTCCATCCATGTTCATCTGCTCCCTGCCCCTATCTGAATCTCCCAACACTAGTCTCAAAGGTCACGCCTCCACCAGGTCGATCCTGAGGCTTCCTTGGGAAAAGGTCTCCATTCTCCACCTGGATTTAAATTTTCTCTTTGAGATTTAGTTTATTAATTCTGCCTCACCCCAAGATCACCTACCTATTGCCTTAGCCACCCCCACTGTTCCGGAAAGAGACTAAATAAATGGACTGAATTCAATTTATCAATAGCTTTTTTGGAGCGCATAAAACTATAATTTCAACATGCTAAGTGCCCAGACAATGTTTACTGAATTAAATTTTAATTACAGGTTATAAGGATATGTGAATACAATCAGAAATGTGCTGTTTGTTTAGAATATTTTATTGATTATGCTGTTACAGCTGTCCCATTTTTTCTCTCCTTTATTCCTCTCTGCCCTGCATCCCCTGTCCCACCAGCATCCCCACCCCTTAGTTCATGTCCATGGGTCATACATTAAGTTCTTTGACTTCTCTTTTTCCTATACTATTCTTAACCTCCCCCTGTTTATTTTGTACCTACCATTTATGCTTCTTATTCCCTGTAGCTTTTCCCCCATTCTCCCTCCCCCTCCCTGCTACTAACCCTCCATGTGATCTCCATTTCTGTGATTCTTATCTAAGCCTCTGACACTGATTTAAAGGGTAGGTCATTTTAAACGTTTCAGCAACCTTATTTTACCTTTTGCTTTGTCATCCACCTTGTCCCCTGGAAGGCTCAGCTTCTTTTTCCCAAAATCAGGTCCCACTGACTTCAAGGGTGCTCTCAGTGATTTTTCACTCCTCTTGTGAGCAAACAGTAAGGAGGAAGACAAGGAATCAGATGATGGAGAGACCATATAATCCACCAGGGGGTCAATACTGCTCCCAGTCAGCCAATTAAAGGAGTTTCTTCCATCTGCAAATAGGCACAACCAGAGACTTCACCACACACTCAATACTGTGCAGCCCTGCCACACCCTGCCACCACTGCACCAGCACCAACTGCCACAACACTGCACGAGAGAAGGAGAGAAGGGAGCCTCATCCTGCTGGCACCCGCGGCCTCCATGTGCTCACCTGTGACAGTGACTGCGGACAGGGAGACAGTCATGTCACAGCAGAAAGACATTAGGAGGAAGCTCCATGAGGTCACCAGTAGGCAACCTAAGGCAACTGAGGTGTCTGTGCCTCAGTGTCCTCGTCTGTAAAGCAGAAAACATATCACCTGTTCCTTTAAGGTGCTATGATCATTACAGGAATAATATTTTGATCTACTAGGATCCTTGAATTCTAATATCAGTGTCATAAAATTCCCACTGTAATTATTCAAATTAGTCCTACTTCTAGAACCAACAGAATGTGAAAAAATTTTATAAAGGAAAAATGTTGAAGTGTTTCTATAAACTAATTTAGATATTTTACTCTATAACTTGTACTCTGATGATCAAAGGAAACAGGTGAACCATTTGAGAAAGAAAAGTTTAATATAGTATAAACAGTAAATAAATTTGGTTTAGTTCTACTTTGCTTTTGAGATATAAGGTCTGAAATTTGATGCACTAAACAGATTTTTCAGGACAAAAACTGAAACAGAACATAATGTATTAAAACTTTTCCTCTTTTCTCCCAGTCAAAAAATAATCTTTTTCTCCTTTTAAAATAAATTGTGGTAAAATATATATAACATCAAATCAACTATTTTAACCATTTTTAAAATGTAAAGTTCTATGGCACCAAGTACATTCACATAGCTGGGCAATCATCTCTATTATCCACTCTCACCACTACCTCCGAACTTCATTATCTTCTCAAACTGAAAGGTCATACCCATTAAACAGTAACTGCCCACTGTCCCCTTCCCCAGACCCTAGAAACCACCTTCTACTTCCTGTCACTAAGAACTTGACTACTCTAGGGGTTTCAGTCCTTTTCTCCTTGACTGGCATATCTTTTTTTGTGGTTATCACTTTTTCCTATTACAGTTTCACTTCCCTTAAATAGGGTTAAGCTCTTGCAGTAGACGCTGCTTCCACAGATGATAAGCCTGGTGCACAGGAGGTAGGCATTCAGATTGATGCTTACCTGTGGTTTGCGTAGGTGTGAAATCAAACTGCTGTTGCGTGGCCCGTATCTGCCTAGTCATAGTCCCTTGAGCAGAAAGGGATCCTTCCTGGGTCCAGGTCTGGAGAGCACTCTGGGAAGCCTGAGTCTCAATAAACATTGGAGTGAGAACTGTACTTCGCAAGCGCCAGTCAGACTCAATAGTATATTCCTGCATGTGAGAGAGTTTCAAATAAAATAATAGTCCTTCTTCAGCCACATGGAAGTATTTTTATTTAAAATCCAACAGTACTATCAGCAACTATGTACTATAATTAATATATTTCTGTGGGAAGCAGCTGAAGAACCTTTCCGGAATTAAAAGTTTTAACTAATAATTATCTGCGAACTAGAAAAACTAATTGGTACTGGGGGAGAAATACCATTTTTCTACCTCTTAACATTCTGCATTAAAAGGTTTAATGCTATACTCAATAATAGCACCACAACTGCACAAGTTAAATGATTAAACTCTTCCCTAAGTACTCACCACGTGCCTGCACTGTGGAAGCTACTAGGAATGCAAGTGTATGCAGAACAGAGTCAGACTCTGCCCAGGAGCTCAGGCAGGGAGGAAGTGAACTCTTTTGTAAATGTGTAAACAGCAGTCCTTAAGGCTGCCAGGAGACAGCATAAACTTGGCTTGTATGGAGTGAACGGAAGTGGTGAAGGGAGAGAAGGCATTAAGGGGAACGGAAAATTTAAGTGGAGGCTGAAAGAATGAGAAGTGTGAGTTCTGTGAAGGAAGTGTGGGCAGCGGTGGGTAAAGCAAATGTGAATGTTTCAGAAAGGAATGTGTATTTCAAGTTTAAAAAAATCACTAATCATCACAGAAATGCAAATCAACACCACAATGAGATATCAGAATTGTCAGAATGGTTATTATCAGGAAGACACAAAACAACAAGCGTTGGCAAGGTTGTGGCAAACAGGGAATCTTGTGCACTGTTGGTGGAGATGTCAATTGGTGCAGCCACTATGGAAAGCAGTGTGGCAGTTCCTCAAAAAATTAAAAACAGAACTACCATAATCCAGATATACCGCTTCTGGATATTTTTCTGAAATAAATAAAAACACTAAGTTAAAAAGATATTGCACTGCCATGTTCACTGCAGCATTTTTTACAATAGTAAAGACATGAAAGTAACCTAAATGCCCACTAATAAAGATCTCACACACACACACACACACACACACAAAATGTTCATCTACAAAAAAGGAAATATTGCCATTTGCAACAACATGAATGAATCTTAAGGGCGCTATGCTAAGTAAAGTAAGTCGGAGAAAGACACATATGATCACTTTTATGTGGAGTCTAAAAAAACCAACAGCAAAACAAAAAATTTGAACTCACAGATGAAGAGAACACATTGTTGGTTGCCAGAAGTGGTGGTAGGGTATGGGCAAAATGGTCAAGGGGGTCAACGGCACAAACCTCCAAGACTTATTTCCAATAAGTCATGGAAATGTAATGTACAACGTTGTGACTACAGTTAATAATGTATCATATATTTGAAGGTTGCTAAGAGAGTAGATTTTTAAAAAGATTTTTATTTATTTATTTTATTTTTAGACAGAGGGGAAGGACGGAGAAAGAGAGGGAGAGAAACATCAATGTGTGGTTGCCTCTCATGCGCCCCCTACTGGGGACCTGGCCTGCAACCCAGGCATGTGCCCTGACTGGGAACCCAACCAGAGATCCTTTGGCTCACAGGTCAGCGCTCAATCCACTGAGCCACACCAGCCAGGGTCAAGAGTAGATCTTGAAAGTTCTCATTTTAACAAAAAAAACTGTATTGTGACGGATGTTAACTATACTTAGTGTGATGATCATTTTGCAACATACGTAAATATCAAATGGTCATGTTATACACCTGGAAGTAATATGTTGTATGTCAATTATATCTCAATAAAAAAAAGAAAGCCGATTTAACACAGTTGGAAAATGTTGACAACAGAAAATATTGATAACAAGGGAAAGCTTGTAATATTTATTATTACAGAGACAAATACTTCACCTGAAATTTGCATTCTGACAGAGGATATTCAAACATAGGTTTTAGATAATCTGGGCTCATGCTGGTCATTTCAAGGAGAAAATCTGTTGCTAAACTTAAAAAGTGCATTTCTATTTTAGGAGAATATAAGGAATTTAGTGCCAACAATCGGTCCAAGGTATTGGAAGGTAACTTAGTTTCATGGCTCCAGAAATTTCGAATAATTAATCTGAAAAGCAGAGAAGGAAAAAAACATATTGCTCAGATACTGACAAATGAAAAAAATGCCCTACGCATAGCGTTATGTGGAGAAGGCACAGTTTCTCACTTGTATTAAGCTTAACATAGAGGGAAACCACATTCAAAATTGTATAAACACTATAATCTGAGTTATGAATAACAATATGCATTAAAGGAAGGAAATATTCTAAAACTTTTGCTTATTTAACAAGTAGTGAGAAACTGGGTGATTTTATTCTCATCTCTATTACCTGGGAAAATTTTAATGTAAGTATACATAATATTAACTACTTAGAAACTGAGAAAACATCCTAATAAATTATACATAATTCTTTACTGCCTTGCTAAAACTAATAACTCCCAAAATTAGTGCTATAAATATTCAAAACTTAAACTAGTTAAAAACCAGTTTAGGCTTTATAATTTATAAATGCTTATGAAATCCAAATGCAATTTTTGAAGGCTCTATGAATTTAAAGTTGCAGAACAGAAAATTGAAATATAGAATCATACAAAAAGTTTATGCCCCTTCTTATATAATTAGTACTTGATAAGCATTCATCTAACTAACTTAGGTAGGCATTTTAGATGAGAACAACCATTATATTTACATGTATAATTAACATTATAGTTTCCTCCTATTTTTAAAGTTTCAAACATTTCATTCAGTAGTAATATATATTGTGTGATCTCAACTATTTGAGATAAATGAAAAATACAGTAATTGTCATTAGATTTTCTTTTCACTTTTTAATGCTTTGATTCACTGCACTAGCAGAGATAGCTTTATCCATATCACTTTTTAAAGAGTTTGATATTAAAGTAACTTGTCAGGACTTTTGGTCTAGTATGATTTAAAATACGTTTTTATTTAACATTATGAATGCAAGAGGCAGAAAAAAATGCTCACACTGAAAATACACTTCTAAAACTGCTAAAAACTACACTATACTAGTCTAGAAAAAAATATTCCTAAATTTATTTGTCCTGGTCCAATTATTCCAGGAGGAGCACATACTGAAGCCCAAGGTTCTCATCGGTCAGTCCCTGAATCAACACATCTTTTGCCAACTTAAATATTTCCTGGGAGTCATCATCTGCTTGACTTTCTGGATCTCTGAAAAAAATACCAAAATGACAAAGCATTAATATTCTCTTGTATCACGTTTGTTCAAACCAGTAACACTGTCGAGAATTAAAGTAAAGAAATCTGGCTTTCCCCATGGAGTTTAAATTCCAAATTAACGGCAGAACCCATTCTCATGTGTATGTACCTCAACACCCTCCCCTTTGGTGCCTCTGTGAGCCCATTCAAGTGACTGGCCCTCTCTCAAGTGGGGGGGAGGAGGGGTAGGTGGTGGGAGCAGGGCTTCACAGGGCTCCCTGGGAATGCTAGGAGGTGACCCAGGTCCCATGGGAAGAGGTGTGATGGTGGTTCTCAAGGGTGAAGACATCCCAGCTGAGTTCATTTCCTTAATATTGTCAGATCTTAAAGGGATAAATATGAAAACAAATTATACTTCTTAAAAAATCCTCACTGGAGGATATTTTCTCATTGTTCCTAGAGAAAGAGGAAGGGAGGGAGAGAAACATAGATGTGAGAAGTATTGACTGGTTGCCTCCTGTATGCACCTGGATGGGGAATCGTGTGCCCCAGACTGCGGATAGAACCCATAACCTATGTATGTCCCCTGACCGGGAACTGAACCTGCAATATTTGGTTACGGGATGACGCCCCAAACAAGTGAGCAGCACCAGCCAGGGCAAAAACAAATTGCACTTTTAACTCAATCAATAACTTCAAGATCTGAATATTTACCATAGATATATAATATAAGTTAAAGTAAGGATTAAGGATATATTCCAATATACAAAAATAAACTTGTTTTAATTATTAATCGTATGTTGAATATCATTTATTATAATCTGTTCCAGATTGCTAAAGGCACCTAAATTTTCCCTTAAGAAATATAATACAAAATGTGAATGTAGAGCTTACCGGTAATTGTCATGAATCCACATAAGAATATTATACATTTGTTCCCTACACACTGGAGAAGGATGAGAAATGAATTCTATAATAGGATTCAGAAGTTCTCGGAGTTCTGCTGGTTTCAGTTTTGCCATCATCTTATAAATTATGTCCAAACATACTTTTTGTCTTTCATCATCTCTATAATAAGGGAGATTTTTAAAAGCACAAAATATATCAATTTTTATTATTATACTTTCAGATATGACAGGTTAACTTTTTTTGCACTGTTCTATATTTCAAAATTTATTATAATAGCTAATATAACACTTATGTAAAAATTACATTCTTAAAAATAATTATCATGGGCTAGATTATTAAAAATAAACAAATTAATTCAACATGGAATCCTGGATTGGATCCTGGGAAAACTGGTGAAATCCAATTAAAATTTACTTTGGTAAATAGTAATGTACTAATGTTAATTTCTTAGTTTTCACAAATGTACCATAATTATGTAAGATGGGAAAATTGGGTGAAGGGTATATGGGAACTATGTGTACTATCTTTCAACTTTTTTATAAATGTTTATTCAAAAATTAAAAGTTTACTTTTTTAAAAAGATGAAAATGTCACTAAAATAAGCTAAATATAAAACAAAATTTCATGCCTTAAAAAAGTGATTTCAAGTGTTAGACCTGGCATGTCATAAGTGGGATTAAGCGTAGTCTGGGCCCCAGATAAAGTCCACACCTATTTCCTTGTTTTGTGTATTTTTTCCTCCTTAAAGTGTTTTACACACAATAGGTACTCAGTAAATGTTTAATGTAAGATATCGGAACACAATGACATGCATTCTTTTTTACTTGCACAGCACACATTTATCAATAATTTATCATGATGTGAAAGATATGAATACAGGTTAGACTGGAAAAGAGTACAGGGAAGTAAAAATATTTTAAATGATCACAGTAATCTCCTTTAACATTTACTGGGAGATTGCAATTTTGAAAATAAATGAACAATTTTAACAAACAAACAAACAACAACATTAAAAAAAAGAAGGGAATCCTCTTACCTGGAAAAATAGATGCATTTTACATCTGAAAACAGCCTTACACAATGCCTCAGAGGTGGCCTCCCCAAGGTGCTAGGTAAGAGGAGGCAGGATGACCAGGCCCCACTACCTTTTCTTCTCAGATTCAAATTTAATGAATTTAACAAAATTAACACATTGATGAAAACCTATCAGATCTTTCTGAGTTGCAAGAAATAACTGAACAAATCAACATTTTATGAGCCCGCTGCACTGAGAACATGAGGCTGGTTTCCCACTCACCTATGTCTCATGACTTGAATGAAGTCCTTGCTCTTTAACTGTAAGTACAGATCTGGTACTGCCTCTGAGCGACTCAGCACCACTTCTAGACAGAGAGTCTTCATCACACCATGAAATTTTGGCAGCAGGAAGAACACAGTGTTCATAAACCTAACCAGGGGACATGGCCAATGAGTGAGAGAGTAGTCTCAACCACCTCCCACCACCAGACATTCACCACCAGCAACATCTCACCTATTGGCAAAAGGAGGGAAGTTCTTCACAATTTTGTTCAAGCACACAATAAATTTGTCCTCCATTGTATTCTGATGTTGCTTCAACTGTTTTACAATCAGTTCACACACAGACTCCTCCAGTACCTGAAAAATTAAGTTTCTTTTCCAGTACACAAAGGTGGACATTTATATGAAGTTTCTGAAAACAGGTTTATCTTGAATAGTTAAGTGTTCGATGCTATCATCTCCAACAGTGTTCATCATGTGAAGCCCCAAGAGCACTCACAGGTTTGCATTAACCACTGAGCACCACATAGGCTCTAGAACCATGAGTCTGGGGAAACCAGGCTGTGGATACATGCCCTTGTGTTGCTAGCACAATAGCGGTGTCTGGCTCATGTCATATGCCAGACTGATGAAGAAGATTAGCACTTCTTTCTGACAATGAAACATGGACCAACAAGCCATTTAAGAAGCTGAACTAAAATTAGTGTAAATACTGATTAAGACACATTTTATGGTACCAGTATTCATGTCTCTGCTTGAATATTCACACAAACCTCAATTTTCAAGCAACTCTATCTAAACTATTACTATCTCCCTACACCCTGCATTTTCTTGATCATGCATTTCTACCTATTATAACAGATTTGTTTGTGAATTATCTGTCTCTCCTCACCAAATGCCAGGTCCCTGAGGGGGCCCTTGGCCTGTCCTGTTTCTAGCTGATAACAGGAGTCTGGAGCCAACTAGTAAGTACCCAAATAAGTATATAAGTGACCAACATGTGTAAGTGCCAAAGTTATAAAACAATGTGAACCTAACAACATGGATAAAACGGTAGAAGACAAATGCATGCACATACATACTGATGACTAGAATTTAGTGGTTAGAATATGAGTGACTCTTACTCACTTCTTTACGTTTCAACTTTTCCCAAATTTCTACACAAAAAAAAGCAATGCCATTTTATATATTTTAGAAAACTATATAACACAAAAGTGTTTCTCACTCCTGTTACGTTGAAATTTAAGTTAAGAGAGAGTGAACCTGGGATCTGCTGTAATTTGCTTCATCCACGGTAAAAATTAAGCACACTATGTAAACTGATACCAAACATTTAGTGACATTAGAATCATGTCATAACAAGGTTATTCTGAATTTTTAAAATTGCTTGTTTTACTAAAATAGCTGATAATCCTTAAATGTACTTTTGATCTTCCCAAAGAGGTCTAATTTTAAATCCAAATAAATGCCTAATTGATGAAATGGGCAGGGGGGTCCAACTTGCTATTTTGGGGAACTCTGGGTACCCTCAGGACCTCCTGACTTCCCCTCACTGACAATGAATGGCGCTCAAACTCCATTCTCAACCTTTTCTTTCAGAAGAGGAAATGGAGTGGAAATATGAATTTGGGAATCATGAATGGAGAGGCAGTTTTAAAGCCCTGGGGCCGTACGTTCAGCAGGGGAACACTGAACCAGAAGAAGACCGAAGTCACAGCTGTGGAGGCAGCCCGGGGAACACATAGCTAAGGGAGGAAGAAGAAACTGCCCAGGAGGTAGGAAAAGAGCCAACAAGTGTCCCAGAGCCAGTGACAAAAGGAAATCAAGGTGGAGTGATCAACGTGTCACTATGGACAGACTGAAACAGAGAGACCCAGTACAAATATCTTATCACAATGAGTGACAAGTACAATGCAGCAGTAAGCCCTATCCCACTACACTACTCTCAAGTAAGTTATAATTTCCATGCAGTTATATATGTATATTTAATAATTATATTCTATTGAGAATTACAGTATTCTGAATGTACACTGTGCTTAAAAATTCAATAACGTACTTTTCACAATCCAGTGAAGTGGGCAGGGCACACAAGACTAAGAAAGCTTCCCTAGGAAGCACTTTCTCCTGTGGAACAGCTGTATTGTGTAAAAAACTGGAAGTGGAGGATTTTAATAGCTTACTAGCCCTAACAGCAGCAGGTATTGACCTAGATAATATTCTCCAAAATGATACCCTGAGACCAAGTTCAGAGGAATGAAAGCTAGTTAAATACTCAGCCTGACTTTCAGAATAAAGAGTAAGTTGCCAATCTTTAAATATTTAACCAATTTCTAAGTGTTTAAAAAATCATGTCCTCTTTAAAAAAACCCCTCAGAATTGTATAGAGTAGGAAAGAGAGTAAAATGTTAATAAATGCTGAATGCCCACATTGGTTTCTTACAGTATAGAGGATATAAGTATCAAGTGTCATGACGAATCAAAACTGAGTATTTAAAATTGCACAACATACTCACATCGTTTCTCTCAGTACTATATTGAAGAATAAGTCCCAGAACTTCTGCTGCTGCTGCATATACCTCTTTATATTTTACAAAGGACATATTATTGACCAAAGCTTGAAAGTATCTGTAACAAATATAGAAAATAAATATGCATAAAATAATCCATTCTCTTGTTTGACATAAAGTTATAACAATTTTATTCCTTATACATATTAATAGAAAAAAATTGAGAAAATATGAAACATAAAACGTGATCTGAATTATGTGTGAATACATATATGAAGATGTATTTAAGGCTAAGACATCATGATATCAGGAAGGCACATTAAAGTCAGTGCAATCACACAGAACATGCTGTAGTCAAAGCAAAACCTAATGCTGGAGAGGGGACATGGCTCCAGCTGAAGAGGAGGATGCAGAATAAGAGCCCTGTGGGTTTCCCAGGTACTGATTCACTCCTTAGGTCAATCGCCTGGAACCTTTTGGAGAACAGAGTGGCTAAAAGACAGAATCTCTTCCAGGCAGACAATGACGTGCCACTGCAATTGTAGGATGGAAGAACTGACTACATCCAGTACTGACGGACCAGCACTGGATGACCAGTCAGTACTCACTGACTGACGGGCTATCTATGTCTTGGGGGCACTGTCTATAGCCTGCATTGCATTGACAGGGCTTCCTTCCCCCACAATTAGTGAGACCAAGAAGCCTGCAGGACCTGAGGGACTTGAACAAGCGTCAATAAATGTGCTGGTTTCTTGAGGAAACCTTTGCTACAGTTTTATAGCATCCAGCATATAAAACTATAGTGAAGAAAAAAAAGCTATTGTCTATGATTATAATTTCATGAGTCCCTCTTAAGCCATGGACTAAGACAGAGAGGGATAATAAAATAACAAAAAAGAAAGTGAGCATGAATGCAGTGCCCCCAGGCTTCGTGGGCAGAGGTACTTTTAATTTCAGCCCCATAGTGGCTCTGTAAAGTTGTCATTGGAGAAAACCAAAGCTCAAAAATGACTTGTCTAACAGCGGGCTATTTCCTGTTGACTCTGTGTTGAGCAACATATTTGTATATGATACCAGGTGACTGTTGGAGGACCAAGTAGACAGAGTGAGGCACTCCCAAAGAAATGGCCAAGCATGGAAGGGACATGCTGGAATCTAGAGTAACCAGGATATGAACATTGACTTTAAGCACCTCCACCCTGAGATGTGAAGGGTCCTGATGTGAGGGGAGCGATGTGGCTGCAACTACCAGAAAACAAAGAGAGCAGGCAGGCGGCACCAGGGCCAGCGGCACCCCCTTCAGGGTCGTGGTCCTATAACAAATGGCCTCACAGGGGTAAATGCTAAAAAAGCTACTTTAGAAAATAAGAAAAAAAAAATTAACAACTCTCATTTTCCAAAATGTACATGAAAAATTACACTAATTTTTTAAAACTTGCCTTCCTCATTCACACCATTAACATACTTCTCCCAAATGACCTCGAAACCCAACTATTTAAATTAAGGTAGAAATATTTAAAGTGCATTTGACCCTTAAACTTATCAAAATTAAACCAGTCTATTTTCAATTCAGGAATACTTTAACTTAAAAAAAAATCAAAGTAAAAACTATACTTACTTCGAACTCTCTATGCCACATTTTGGATCGTATGGAGGGAAGTTATTGGCCATCACAATTCCTAATAATTGAATTCCTACTGAATTGTCTTTAGAATTAGGATCTTTCCTGGAAAACTTTTCAAATATTAAGCTGAAACATAAGCATAAAAGTGTAGATTATCATATAATAAGGGAGAAGAAGAAAGACAAATATAAAATTTTCTACAGTTAATTTTCAAGGTAAGAAATACTTTTTCCTTTCCCACAGCTAACACCCTTCTTACTAATATCCTGTTTGTTCACAACCAGGTTATTCTAGGTTTGGAACACAGGCAGTTTTTTATCTTGAAAGTTTTACGTTGCCTGAGGCAGTGTCAAAAGGAATCAAAGAAAGGTCCTACAGTCCACCCCTGGGCTGTTACAGTAAAAACCAGAATGCTGTTAGTATCAAACTTTGGAAGCTGTAATTTTATGAGTAGCAATGTTATATACTCATAAATGGATTCTATTTCAAATTATAGCACTCCTATCATCTCAAGTAATTAAATTGCATTGTAATCACTATTTACAACTTGTTACATCTTTAAAATTTCTAAACAATATTTCGAAATCTAGTAAATTTATACCTGTAAGGGATGGATAAACAGTCCTTCCAGCATTCAACAAGGGTTTTTATAATTTCAAGGTTGTGATTAAACACAGCTCTTTTTTGATGAAAGACATGTTTCATTAGGAAATGAAGCAATCGATTGGCTAATACTTCATCTTTAGGAACCCCCTGAAATGGTGTGAAAATACCATATTAATATGCAGTATTCTACTCTGAAAAAGTAGTTTTTAATCCAAAAGTCCATTTATAAGAGAAGTGTGGCATTCTACTGAAGTGTCTGGCTCCTGGTTAAAAACTTTATGTGATTTTTCAGGTCCAAATGCAGGCAATTGCAAAGGCTGTCCCTGATGGGCCTCAAGGGGTAAAGCTGCCTGCCCTGCATTGGCAGACCTCCAACACATACGCCGGACTTGGAACACAGCCAGTACACTGCAGTCTCAAAGGGTAGTTGCAGTCAGACACTCAAGCCCCCTGTCTGGTCATGCTCTTTCACACATGTGCATTCCTAGCCCAGGTGCCTTCACTCCCAGGTCTCTATCTTCTTTAGGTGCCTCTGCTAAAGCCTCCTTAAGGAGGGAGGAAGCGAAAACTTGAAGACACTCTCCCCTACTCTGACTCAGTACTCACTGCTTTTCAAATAGCCCTTCTTCCTCACACTCCTCCCAATTCCATGGTCCCGCAAAACTGCTGGGGTCTTTAATTAGCGGCTTCCTCAACAGCAAAATGACCCCCTGATCGATGCTGATCCACCTGACTCTCAACTAGTATGCTGTTCCAGGGGGGGAAATGGAACAAGAGAGTCGTGGCTTCCTCTATTTTTAACCTCTTGCATATACTATTGCAATGAATTTTCTAATTAAAAGCTTCGCTTTGACTTTCACTTTGGCTTGCTGTTACCTTAATGAGCTATTCTGACACGGAAACAATTCAGCTCTTTAAAGCTCAGATGAGCCCCAACATCTAAAAATCAATACTTTCTAATGGTTCCGAAGTTAAACTAAACACTCTCTTAACTTTTTCATGTTAGTAAGCAGGCTACAATTATTTCATCACATTAAGGCTAAGGAATCTACAGTTTCCTTTGAAATGAGAGAGGTACATCCAGACACAAACACATGTATAAGCTCTATATACATTATTATATTTAATAAGGACTGTTCCCAAGATATCCTTACATGAAAACTCTTATACTTGATTAGTGCTAACATTTTCAAGTGAATGGGCAAAGCTCCAGCACACAGGAATCTGCACCAGTGAGTGTCATAAGCTACAATACGGCACAGTGTCACGCAGCAATCTCAGCCACTACAGAGCACAGTCAATACTTGGGAATTAGAGGGGATGGCAAAATAAATGCCAAAAAATTCAGGGACTTTAGTCACAGCGGAAGTCTACTGACATTTATTTCTCATACTTTAATAAGCCAATTTCCTAGCTTCAAACTCCTTGCAGGTAAAAGCAACAAACAAAATTTAACAAACATCTGATAGCTTAAAAATAAAAGATCAGAGGAATTATTAAAGCAGGCAAAAGGGAACTAAAGCTTTATAAGGCCATTCAGTAGAGCAGAACCACAACAATACAATTCTAAAAATGATGACTCTAAGTCATTAAGAGGAGCTTGAATTATTTATTATATGCCCTATTTAAGGTATCAGCAAAGAACTGATATATTACTACATAAAAAAATGTATCCATTCTTACTATAGGAGTAGCTAATCCTGTCCATGAAAGAAGAGTAACCACGATCTCAACCACCATGTAGTGAATTCCTTCTCTTCCGTTATTTTCAGAAACAACCAGCTGCAACAAGGGACTAAGCCAATACTTCGCATAGGGGCGAAAGACCTAGAAGAAAATTTAAAAGTTAAGTATCAAAGAACTGTTTTGAATAACCAAAACATTAATCCAGAAACATATCCTCCATCAGCTAAAATTTCATATTATGATGTGACCTAAATAAAAAACAGATGTAAATTTCAACAATTACCCTGATTTAATAGATCAGATTCTCGGTTGAATTCTCTTCTTGTGAGTCCCTGAAACCACAATTTAATGGAAGGAAATTTATTATTAATGTTTTCTTTGCGTAAAACCTTTCTGATATAACTATGCTCATAGAAATCAAAATTATTCCGTATCAACCTTGTCCTATCTGAATAATATGCAGCTCTAGAGAATTTTAATTTTATTTTATGCCAATGCATAGGGTATATGAAAAATGAGAATATGCAAGTTAGGTGCAAGTGGCTAATTTTTTCCCCATTTCTTTCTATACTGTGGAAGACTTCATATACTCAAGACTCTGAATGTATCTGTATGCTAAATTCCATTTAATTTATTTTAGAAATTTCACGAGAATGCTATTTTAATGTAAAATAATAGATTAAAGTATGATTCAAGTTATTGTATTAACCTTTGCCACCTTCTCTTTAAAAAAAAGGTTTTCTCAGAGGTTTCTTATCTATTTTCACTGCTTAAATCTATGTGGTCTCCTATCTTTTTTTGTTTATGCACCCTTGTAAGTAAAAAAAGTCTGAACACTTTCCATGTATGTTTATTGGTTTATTTGTAAATTATAAATACAAACTTTACTGTATTATTGAAATATAATAGAGAAATTTAAAGGTTGCAATGTTTTTTAAATGTAAATACAAGTTCTAATCTTTCTTCCATAAGACAAAAGACTTCTTGAACATCTGAAAGCCACTGTCCTGATAATTCCTGAGCTTCAGATACATATAATGCTCCAGGGACACGTCTCAGTGATGTCTCAGAGGCACCTCAGAGCCACACGCGTGAACGAATCGGGCAGGCTTCCTTGTCAAACCACATACCCACAACCAGCCTCCCAAGGCATCCTCCAAAAAACAAAGACACCAGCTCCTTTCTTGCTAGCCATCAAGTCAACACACATAGGACTCTGAGCCAGAATTCACATGTGACCTGAGTGTTATGGGTTGAACTGACTGAATCCCCCAAAAGAATGCTGAAGTCCTAACTCCCAGGACCTATAAATGTCCCAGGACCTTATTTAGAAATGGGATCCTTGAAGATTATCAAGAGGTCACTGAGGACCCTAATCCAATGACTATGTCTTTATGAAAAGGGAAAATTTATACCTATGAGACAGACATAGAGGGGGAAGACAATGTGAAGAGGCTCATAGAGAACACCACTTACATGCTGAGAAACACCTGCGGTCACTATCTGCTGGGAGAAAGGCCTGAAACAGATTCTTTCTCACAGCTTTCAGAAAGAACCAACCGTACCCTGATCAACACCCTGATCAACACCCTGATCTTGAACTCTGGCTTTCAGTTTCTGTGTAAGCCATCCAGTTTTGAGGCGCCTCTAGGAGCTATGCTATGGCAGCCCTAGGACCTAGAAATTATGCATGACCCTGAGGAACGCAGGCCCTTTCATTGCCTCAGGTCAGCCCTTTCACCCACCTCCTGGCGGCCTCACGGCTTTTGGTTCACATTTGCAGTACTGCCTAGAAGGACCTCTCGTGGGGCAAAGTGGATCATGTCATTCTACTTAGCACCCTTCAGTGGCTCCCTACCGCTCAGTGAATGAGTTGCACCCTTTGTGTGGACCCCAAAGGCCTGGCTCAGCTCACCTGCCCTCAGACATGTAGGCTTGCCACTCACACCATTCCTCTGGACCATGTGCCCATGCCATGGTCTTGCAGTCAGGGCACACGCGCTTGGCCCTCTCAGAGGCCATCCCTGCTCACGTTGCTGCTTCTGCACAGAAAGCCAACTCCCACTCCTACTTTACAGCACTTAACTCAAGGGGTCTCTTAAAAATCTATCCTAACTCCCACTGGTGAAAGACATTCCTCCCTAGCACAGTGCTACATATAGTCTAAATGATAAATTCAGCAACTTTCTAAGAGAGTCAGTTTTTTTTTTTATAGAGAGTTTACAAGAATAATTTTACCACCTTATTTGCTACTACAAACCAAAAAGGCTGGCAGCCATAAGAAAGCTGCCAACACATGTCCTCATAAAAAGATCACTTCTAACTTAACAGATGTTCACTTACATGTTTTAAAAGGAACTGATATAAGAATGATGTTGACGAAATGAACAAATGTGGTTGGTTAATTTATTCAGAGAACTCCTTTCTTTGTTGTGGGCTTTTTAAGGAGATGCAAAGAATACTTAAAGAAATAATAAATTACTTACTTCTTCTGTATTAATAATAAGCTTAGCTAAGAAGAGACGAATATTTAATGATACTGATGGATTTCCTAGTTTGTCATGAAGAAATTTCATCCAAGGAAGAAGATTTCTTGGCATTGAACCCTGAAATGATACATTCAAAATTACATTAAAAAGTAGAATAAAATAACCTCATATTTTGACATCATGAGACAACAATGACAAAGTAAAAGATGAGCAGCAAAAATCATGTTTATATGATATGGAATTTGATTTAGTCCTTAATATTAAATGTTGTTTCTTAATATGATATCAATGAACAATATTAAGTGAGACAATGAAAGATTAGCAGAAAAGAGACCTCTTCTTCTTTAGGTATGATCTGATTTCTCTGCATGTGCTTAATCAGGGCTGTCATGGTTGCCATACATTCGTGTTGATTGAGTTCGTCCATCTCTAACTCCAGGAAATCATCGTGGATTGTGGGGTCTTTACGTTCCTACGAAAAAGAAAGAATCCAATCATGCAAAGTACACTGTTAAAATTTCAATGTAGACTGCGGCCAAGATAGATGCATGGGTAGATAAAGTATGTCTCCTCACAGAACCAAAAGAACAAATTTACGAACAAAAAATAACCAGAATTGCCAGAAATCAAACTATGGAAGTCTGACAACCAAGGAGTTAAAGAAGAAACATTCATCCAGACTGGTAGGAGGGGTGGAGATGGGCAGCCAGGGCAGAGAGGACACACCGCAAGGCAGTGGCTGGCGGACTGGGCAGTCCCACATTTGTGTGCAGATAAACTGGGAGGAACAACTGGGGAATGAGAGAGACCGTGCAACCCAGGTTTCTGACACGGGAAAAGTAAGACTTGAAACCTCTACTGGTAAAAACCTGTGAGGGTTGTGGCAGTGGGAGAAATCGCCAGTCTCACAGGACAGTTGGTCTGAGAGACCCACAGGGTCCTAGAACGTGCACAAAACCACCCACCAGGGAATCAGCACCACATGGGTCCAATTTGCTTGTGGAGAGCAGGGGAAGTGACTGAAAGCCTGCCAAGAGCAGAGCCAGGCAAGCGGCATTTTCCCTCTCAGAACGCCCCCACATACATCACCACAAGGCAGTGACACGGGTTACCCCACCCTGGCAAACACCTAAGGCTCTGCCCCTCACAACGTAATAGGCCCACCAAGACAAAAAAATATGGCCCAAAGGAAAGAAAAGATCAAAGCTCCAAAAATAGAACTAAGCAATCAAGGGATAGCCCACCTAACAGATGGAGAGTTCAAAACACTGGTAATGTGGATGCTCATTAAGTGAAGTGAGTGGAGTATGGTCGCAAAATGGAGGAAAATGGTGAAATATAGTCGCAAAATGGAGGGAAAGTGAAGGCTATGCAAAGTGAAATAAAGTAAAACATACAGGGAACCAACAGTGAAGGGAAGGAAATTGGGACCCAAATCAACAATTTGGAGCAGAAAGAAGAAAGAAACATTCAACCAGAACAGAATGAAGAAACAAGAATTCGAAAAAATGAGGAGGCTGAGGAACCTCTGGGACAACTGGAAACATTCAAACATCTGAATTATAGGGGTACAAGAAGGAGAAGAGGAAGAACAAGAAACTGAAAACCTTTTTGAAAAAATAATGGAGAACTTCCTTAATCTGTAAAAGGAGTTAGACTTCCAGGAAGTCCAGGAAACTCAGAGAGTCTCAAAGAAGTTGGACCCAAGGAAGTACACACCAAGGTACATCATAATTACATTACCCAAGATTAAAGATAAGGAGAGAATCTTAAAAGCAGGAGGAGAAAAGGAGACAGTTACCCTCAAAGGAGTTCACATAAGACTATCAGTTGATTTCTCAAAAGAAACCTTATGGGAAAGAAGGGTCTAGAAAGAAGTATTCAAAGTCATGAAAGGCAAGGACCTACATCCAAGATTACTCTATCTGGCAAAGCTATCATTTTGAATGGAAGGGCAGATAAAGTGCTTCCCAGACAAGGTCAAGTTAAAGGAATTCATCATCACCAAGCCCTCATTAAGTGAAATATTAAAGGGACTTATCTAAGAAAAAGAAGATGATCAAAATTATGAACAGTAAAATGACGACAAACTCACAACTATCAACAACTGAACCTAAAACAACAAAAACAAAAACAAACTAAGCAAACAACTAGAACAGGAACAGAATCACAGAAGTGGAGATCACATGGAGGGTTATCAATGGGGAAGGTGAAGGGGAAAAATGGGAGAAAAGGTACAGGGAATAAGAAGCATAAATAGTAGGTACAAAACAGACAAGGGGAGAGTAAGAACAGTACAGGAAAGGGAGAAGCCAAAGAACTTATGTACAATCCAGGGACATGAACTAAGTGGGGGAATGCTGATGGGGGGCAGGATGCAGGGCAGAGGGCAATAAAGGGGAAAAAAATAGGACAACTGTAATAGCATAATCGATAAAATATATTTTTAAAAAATTTCAGTGTGCATGACATTCTCATTTTGGGGACAACATCATGAAATACACACTTAAGTAACAATGCTAATTAGATAATAATATCAAATAAACTTGTTATGTTTTCTTATTAAACAACTGAAAAATAAACGACCTCCTTATGTCTTCCTCACATTCCGTTTCCCCTCTAACCTTTGTCTATGTGGTCACTCCCCTGGGGTCACACACAGCGTACATACATACATACATAACATGCTGCTGTGTGCCTTGGAGGCCCCAGAACCCTCTACATCTTGAAAGCAATAGTCCCATGATTCTCAGTTGCCACTTTACAGAGAAAGTGAAACTATAAAAGTACAAATATAAATGTTTACCTACTTTTTTCCTTCATAAACTGAAAAGAGTTTTTCTCTGAAAATCTTTGTAAAGTCCTTAATTAGCCTCAAAATTTTAATCAATGGAACAAAACTTTTAAACTATTTTTGATCCTAAAATTCTCTGTGAAAATACAGTAGTGGTAATCATTTTATAAGTGTAATGATGAACTGAGGTTTGATGTGTACATTTAGTAAATTTCACACACTTGTGTGTGCACACACACACAGAGGCTGAACAACTGACCTGGGGATTGTCCAGCACAGATAACTTCCAGGAAAAACAGACTTGAGAAATCCTAAGAGGAAATTTTTAGACAGCTTGGGGCTACAAAGTGCTTGCAGGATTGATTAGAAAGAGGACTAAAAATGACCCTAGAAAAATTTTCTAACTCTGTCTACCCTGGTGGCAGGAACTGATCCAGAATGTCACTTTCTAAGATGAAGAGTAATATTTGGAAACGTACTCCTCTTACAACAACCGTTGTGCCTATGGTCTACCTCCTCCCAAAGATAATGGATAATTTCTATAAATTGAGGGTTTTAGAAATGATACAAAGTAGTATTAATTACATTTTAGTAGAGCAAGACAAAGTAACATTGACACAGAAAATTTTATACACAATCAGTACTGCATGAGACAAGAAAAAAACAACATATTCATTGGGCCATGAAATCAATCACAGCAATGTTAATATCCTATTGCCACAAACCTGGTAAGGTGTCAAAGGAGTTAATCGTGATATCTGACTGCACTCAGATCTACTCAACAATGTTTTTACTCAGAATCATTATGTCTCAACATGCTCCTCACCAGGACTGGACAGATCTACAACTAGAGACTCATATTCCTTTGAAAATTCTTAGTCTACTCGCGAGACAGCACTAGATGAACACAAACTGAGGGGCATTGTACTACAGGGGTACTACAGGGCTGTGGCAGCCAGGTGTATCTCATGGTCCTGGACTGGATCTTTCTGCTACAAAGGATGCTATGAGGCAACAGGCAAATCCTGAGGGATGGCTCTGGGTTGCAACACTTGTCTATGTTAGAAATTATTCCAAAACTCAAAAAAAAAGCATGTCACTTTGCAAAATAAAGACTAAGAAGAAAGATGGAGCCCTGGCTGGTGTGGCTCAGTAGACTGAGTGCAGGTCTGTGACCCCAAAATTCGCCAGTTCAAGTCTCAGTCGGGGCACATACCTGAGTTGCAGGCCAGGTCCCCAGCTGGAGGCATGTGAGAGGCAACCAATTGATGTGTCTCTCCCACACTGATGTTTCTCTCCCTCTCTTTCTCCCATCCTCCCTCTCTCTAAAAATAAATAAACAAAATCTTTAAAAAGAAAAAAGAAAGATGGAAAAAGGGCATACAGAGGTAAACTAGTCCTGCCCATGTGCAACATCAAAACAGATAATTTCAAAGAAGGCTAAAACTGTCATAAAGGAATGTTGAAGAATGAATTCCTATTGGGATGCAGGCAGGAATGATAAATGATAAAACAGAACTTTAGAACATACACAGACTCTGAAAGTCTGGTAAAGAAAGATAAGAGATGAGAGCACAGAGAGAGATGGAGAGAGAAAGAAACAGGTGGGGGCAGAGGAGGAAAAACAAACACATGGTGGGTTGTCTCTTTGAATGAATAGACAAAAGTGATTAATCCAAGCTTTAAGAAAAAGTGAGGTGCAAGTAAAACTTAGTAAATGAGGATGTGAAAGAGACTATTAAAACTTGCTGGGACCCAAAAAAGCAAAAAAATAAATTCCACTTCTAAAAATAATAATCAAAATCATTCCGTACTCTATGCCACTGTCACCAAGAATTTACTCTTTAAGAATTAAGTTATCACTGGTGAACACTGACACATTCAGTTATCTTTGGTAAGATCACATATTTGAAAAGTTTCTTCAGTCTCTCCAGAGAGATGGTAACAGTTTTATCAGTATGAATATTTCAGTCTTTATGGTAGCTATCTTTCTCATTGGAAGTCCTTAAATGCAGTTCTAATTTAATATACTAATCTCAGGGAGACTGGCTAATGTCAGTGAGCCCTTGGAGAGAGCCTTCTTTACTGTGCTGATGAAATTAGATTGCTGAGTACAGAGAGATAAGCTGGGCCTTAGATCTTAGAAAATTCTCCAAGCTAGTACTATTCCCTGAGGACTACTATAGACAACTGGCTTCCTATAAAACAAAATATTTCTTCCTTTACAAATGCTAATAAACTTTAATGTGTAAAATGTGATCACCTGTCTTTGAAAATGACCAGTGGTAGATTTATGGTCTTGGAAACTGTATGAATAGCTCTGAACTCCAGTTGAGAAGTCAAATCGACTCATTTCCTCACTCAGGCTACTGTCTGCCAAATATGACAAGGAAGATATATAATGCGGACCACCTGAAATACGAATAGAAAGAAATACATTTATTCAAATATAGTTAGAAATGCATCTCTCTAAGCTCAAATAATATTAAAATTAAAGGATATTGTCAACAAAGTCTTTCATCAATCTTGTGATTCTCAACTCATTATCCAAATTAACAAAGCAAAAAAGGAAATGGGGAAAAGATCCCTTTTGTTTTTCTCATTATTGACCAGTTATTCTCTACTGTCATGGACAAAGAAATCAAGTTAAACTAGATCCAATTTTTAGATATGATATTAAGAGAATTTCTTCACATTTAAAATTTTGATGATGTACATTCTGCCCATAAAGTGTAGCATAAATATAGGAAAAGATACTACTAAAATATAAATAATCCTAAATATTTAAGAAATTGAGAAAACTGGTCCAAATATTATCCTCAAGTCAAGAAAACAACGCTATACAGAAAAATTAAGCAGAAAATTAAAACAAAGAATATGTGGAGGGATGAGAGGGTTAATTTTAAATAGGGAGGCCAGGGAGAACTTCCTTCAGGAGTCGGCATTAAACAAAATGTAATAATCCATGCTGATATCTGGTAACAAGATTGTTTCAGGCAGATGGAGCACACATGCAAATGAAGGCGAAAATGAGCCCTGTGCCTCCAGGCCCAGGTGGGGCCCAGGCTGCTACAAGAGGAGTGTGCCGAGTGTAGAGTGGCAGAGGAGCTCTGTCCTGAGGGAGGTGGGGGCTAATGTGAGGTGTGGCAAGATGGGACTTGTATTTTTCAGAGAGATTTCTAAATATATCTAAATAAAGAATCCCTATGCAAACAAATAAACACAAGCCAATCTTGGACTTTAAAAAATACTGCCATATTCAAGTCTCCTGAGGCTACTTAGAGATCTTTCTATGCAGTTAAAGTTTAGCTAATACAATTTATTTCAAGATACAATTCCATTCACCACTTAAAAAATGTTCAAACTCACTTTCAGTGTTTTGGGGTATTTAAGGTATTTTCTGTTATGTAACAAATACCAAGCACTAGAATCTCTATCAGCATCTTGAAAACATCCTACCTGAGTCCCCATTTGCCGCTGCCCTGGCTTCTTTCCTAATTTCAATGTACTTTTTCTTTCTTTCCACAGGAACCTATTAGGCAAAACAAATACACAATTTAAAACGTTTTAGAATCATGCCACCTGTTTTCTATAGTAGCAATCAGGCAAAAACAATTAATTTTTAAATGAAATTTTTATCAAATTTGTAATATTTAAAAATAACCACAAAGAAAGACAGGTGAGTATGCCACAGTGTTTGCTAAGCCCTTATTACCACATGCCTGGATTACCAATAGTTTTTTCTTAACCTGTGAGCCTCAGTTTCCTCAACTACATGGTTATAATATTATCATAACACCTTACAGTGCTGTTGTAAATTTTAGAATACAGCAAGTGCCTGAATGCTTAATAAACTAGTGTTATTATTTTTTGTTTAGTTTTTTGAACATGTGTCTAGAAAATAGGTTCCCCATCCTGTTCCAAAAGGGCACACAGCAGGAAGCAACCATTTATGGTAACTCAGGAACCACTAAGACATGGTCGAGGTTAGCAGCTGTGCAGAGATACGTCAATGACAGCTTTTGGCCCAGCTATGTTCGGCAGGACATGGAGTATGAGCTCTCGTACTCTGCCTGACTTTACTTTCCAAAGGGCTGAGAAAGACTGCAGTCACTACCTTTCCACCAACTGCTTAGCTTTGCTAAAATCCAGCTCATCACCTTTGCCAAAGCAAGATTTGCAATTATCTCCGTGACTTCTCATGGCACCCCCATTATCCTGCCAAATAACCCAAGCAAAGCCACAGGGTCATAATTTGGTATCCAGGTAGATCTCAATTTCATTGACAAGAGGAATTTATTCAGAAAACAACTTCTGGGATATGTCCTAGCAGCTTCTTTTTTTGGCATTGTCTTTTATTTACAAGTCAAGAGGGGAAAATATAAGTTTGATGAATTTCATTGCAGTTGCCTGAGATTATACTCAGGTGAGTTATTTAAAACTACCAGTTTTTGTAGATCCAAGCAGATCTGAGTACTGGTAATTTAATATGTCCAGTATAATACATATTTTTCTGTATAAACACTTGGTAAGTATTTTAGAAAAGACCATTGAAAAATTTCACTCACCTCAACTTCTATAGGAAATGTATAGCAGCGTTTCAGGTCTATTAGATTTTCAAAGATAAGCAAGTTCTGTGAATTCAAAGAATCATGTAAAAATACATGAATGTGAAGATCCTTACTACTAGTGACTACAAAGTTAGTAACTCGTAGAAAAGCACTTCAGCTTTATATATGAGGAACTAAAAAATCTACGTCTACAATATTATAAGACAGTGCAAATTATTGCCCTCGCTGGTGTGCCTCAGTGGACTGAGTGCCAGACTGCAAACCAAAGGGTCGCTGGCTGGATTCCCAGTCAGAGCACATGCCTGGGTTGCAGGCCAGGTCCCTGGTAGGGGTTGTGTAAGAGGCAACCACACACTGATGTTTCTCTCCCTCTCTTTCTCCCTCCCTTCCCCTCTCTCTAAAAATAAATAAATAAAATCTTCTTTTAAAAAATGAAATGAAAGAATGTTTTTTAAAAAAAGGTGCAGCTTATGATATTACTTTGATTGATGTAGTCTACTTTTTGAAATCCTATAATGACATCAATATTGAACGACTCAGGAAAGGCCTACCTTTTCTGGTTTTTCACTAAACAGAAAACCTTGGTAAAATTTTAATTCATTGAAGACACAGCAGATAACAGAAATGGCACAGTTGTATGCAGCACAATGGTAAAGTCTTCTCCTCTCCAGCAACTGATTCTCACCAGCCATGTTCTCCGTAAATGCATCATGGCAAAGTCTGCAGAGTAGATCCAGGTTAAAAATTAATTCACGTGACAGGGAAATCATTGATCACATCCAACAATGCCGGACAACATGATTTCAATTCAGTTTAGCCTTTTCTGAGTGTCAGGGTTGTGCCTAACATAGTACTAGGCACTGGGAACAGAAGACTGGGCAAGTCACTCTACCCCACACACATCTCAGGGTGAAGGCCATGTCCATGGACTCCACCACACTGCAGTGAGCACAGAGATAGCAACAAGCACAGTAAGGTAAGAAATGCAAGCAAGGAGGAAAGGAAGTAGTCCAGCCCAAGAAGCCAAGAAAGAAAAGTTTTAAGAGAAAATATCTGAGTTTCAAGTTACAAATTAGCCATAGGAAAATATACACACACATTGTAAGTAAAGAAAGAGTGTCACTTATCGTGTGTTCAGAGGATAAAGTGGGAAATAGCAACAAATGAAAGGTGGAAAGAGGTGTGTTCCTGGAAGAGCTCACCTGCCATAATAAAGAGCCTGGACTTCATCCTGTAGGTTAGGGTCACCAAACCATTCCCTGGTGACCAATTATTTTTTATAATAGTTTTACTGGAACACAGTCATGCCCATTAGTTTACATGCTATTTATGGTTGATTTCATAGCACAGTGTAGTACTTGCAGCTGAGACCAGATGGTCCACAAAGCAAAAAACAGTTACTATCAGGACCTTTGCAGAAAAAGTTTGTCAATCCTACTACTGAAGGTAAGATTCCTTGGAAGGGTTTTAGGCAGAGAAATTAAACAATCAGAGCTGAGAGAGACAATCCCAGGAGCAAGGTGAATAATTACAAAGAGGATGACTGCAGTGGTTCACGAAAGAACAGCAGATGCTACAACACAGCTGTAGAAAGGAGAATGAAATAAGTGAATTGGTTTCAGGAATACTGAAGACATAAAAATGCACTGGTGACTGATAGGGTATGGCTGGAGGGTGGAAAGATGAAGATAAAGGAAGGATAAACTACACTCTAGAGTATGACTTATGCAGATGAGCAAAGGGTCTGTTACTGACTGAGGAGGTAAAGTAAGGATTAGGGCATGAGGTAAGTAATGATACATTTGTTTTGGGTATGCAAAACTAGACATGCCAGTCAATGTCTGTGTTCGTATACACTAAGAGGGAACTTCATTAGAAGGCTGGTTTTATAGAAAATGTATTTGATTACTTCATGTTTTATAGAATAGCTGCTTAAAAATATTTTAACACTCTGATGTTCTGGACACAACAGAGGCATAGGTAGATACGCTTCCCCTCCTCACACAACCAAAAGAAGGAAACAACCAATTTAAAAACAAAAAACAACCAGTACTGCCAGAAAATCGAATTGTATGGAAGTCCAACATCCAAGGGGTTAAAGAAGAAACATTCATCCAGATTGGTAGGAGGGGCTGAGATAGGCAGCCGGGGCAGAGAGGACACACGGCAAGGCAACGGCTAGTGTACTGGGTGGCCTCACATTTGTGAGTGGACAAACCAGGAGGAACAACAGGAGCAACACAGACTGTGCAACCCAGGGTTCCAGCCTGGGCATAATAAAGCCTCAGAACCTCTGGCAATAAAAACCTGTAGGGGTTGTGGTGGCAGGAGAAATTGCCAGTTTCTTGAAAGCAAGGAGAGAGCCAAGCAAGCAGTACTGTCCCTTCTCTGACCTCTCATTCACATATAGCTCCACAATGTGGCAAAGTGGGTAGCTCTGCCCTGGCCAATACCTAAGGCTCTTCCGCTTTCAACGTAACAGGTGCGCTAAGACAAAGAAATATGGTCCAAATGAAAGGCAGATCAAAACTCCAGAAAAAGAAATAAGCGATGATGGGACATCCAACCTATCAGATGCAGAGTTCAAAACACTGATTATCAGGATGCTCACAGAAATGAATGAGTACAGCCACAAAATAAAGGAGAAGAGAAGGTTATACAAAATGAAATAAAGAAAAATATGCAGGGAACCAACATTGAAGGGAAGGAAACTGGGATTCAAATCAACTATTTGGAACAAAAGGAAGAAATAAACATTCAACTGGGACAGAATGAAGAAACAAGAATTCAAAAAAATGAGGATAGGCTTAGGAACCTCTGGGACAACTTTAAACGTCCCAATATCTGAATCACAGGGGTGCCAGAGGAGAAGAGGAAGAGCAAGAAACTGAAAACTTATTTGAAAAAAAATGATGAAAGAAAACTTCCCCAAGCTGATGGAAGAATTAGACATACAAGTCCAGGAAGCTCAGAGAATCCCAGATACGTTGGATCCAAGGAAGAACACACCAAGACACATCATAATTAGATTACCTAAGATAAAAGATAAGGAGAGAATCTTAAAAGCAGTAGGAGAAAAGGAGGCAGTTACCTACAAAGGAGTACCCATCAGACTATCAGCTGATCTCTCAAAAGAAACTTTGTAGGCAAGAATGGGCTAGAAAGAAGCATTCAAAGTCATGAAAAGCAAGGACCTATATCAAAGATTACTTCATCCAGCAAAGTTATCATTTAGAATGGAAGGGCAGATAAAGTGCTTCCCAGACAAGGTAAAGCTAAAGGAGTTCATCATCACCAAGCCATTACTATATGAAATGTTAAAGGGACCTACCTAAAAAAAAGAAGATCAAAACTACGAACAGTAAAATGACAACAAACTCACAACTATCAACAACTGAACCTAAAACAATAAAAACTAAGCAAATGACTAGAACAGGAACAGAATCACAGAAATAGAGATCACATGGAGGGATATCAGCAAGGATAGAGAAGAGGAAGAATGGGGGGAAAAGTACAGGGAATAAGAAGCATAATCAGTAGGTACAAAATAGACAGGGGGAGGATAAGAATAGTACAGGAAACGGAGAAGCCAAAGAACTTATATGTACGACCCATGGACACGAACGAAGGGGGAGAATGCCAGAGGGAACAGGGGTACTGGGTGGAGAAGGATAAAGGGGAGAAAAAAGAATGGGACAACTGTAATAGCATAATCAATAAAGTATACTTAAAAATATTTTAATACTCCTTTAATTTCAAATGATAGTCAGAAAAATATAAAATACACCAAATTCCTTCCTACTGTAAAGCATACCATTAAAATATATATATAGCTACTAAGGGGAAAAAGTGGTAAGAAAAACAGTAAAACTTTTTTTTTCTTTATAAAATATAAGTATAGGATAAAATATTACCCAATAACAAATTAAAGCCCATTTAAAGTGGTTTGTGCACAAGAAAAAACAAGAAAACTATACAATTCAGTATTTAAACAAATTTAAACATTTATTCACATTATGTACATGCATAAAAATATATGTATCAAAAATAACATAAAATTAACTAAAACCTTACTTAATAAGTGTCTTTGTAAGTTCACTTCCTTCTGTGTTACTGGAGCCATGGAAAGCTAGATTAATTTTGGATTCCTTAGAGTGAACATCATCTTTTGAAAGACGAGAATACATCACCTCTAGCATTTTATAATAGCCCATCTTCTTGGTGATTTGCATATCAAAGGTAGATTCATATAGCTAAGAAAAGATAACAAATTACTCTTTGATCTTATCAAACATGAAAAATATTTTATAGACTATATCAAATTTATTACTCAATGCCATTTACATAAAAAGTAAATTTAGTAAAGATGATAAATCACTTCAATATGAGACAGCCCAGGGTCCAAAACTCGGATATAAGTATTGACGTGTTATATTCAGAGCAGCAAGAAACAATGCACAATTTCCAAATAGTGAGCTTAGGGTATGGGTACACGGTTTTTGCATAAAATCTTATAGAAGGAATAATAATAGGTGAAAATCCAATTTTTAAAAAATAAAAATTTCAACTATGTATACTGAAGTCTATTTTAGCAATCTGCCATTTGGGTATTTACACTATTCCCAAGAGTACTCTACAGATGCTCAATGATGCCTCCCACCCTAAAAAGTTATCTATACCTCAATCCCTGGAATCTGTGGACACAACTTCATAAGGGAAAAAGAGTTTGCAAATGTGATTAAGTTAATGATGTTAAGACGGGGAGACATTCTAGATTGTTCATGTGGATCCTGAAAAAAACAACAACACATGTAGTTAAAAGGGATACAGAAGGAGATCAGACAGAGAGGAACACACAAAGTGAGAACAGAGGCAGAGACTGGGGTGATGCAGTCACAAGCCATGAAATGCCGCCAGCCACGAGAAGCTGGCAGAGTCAAGGAATGAATACTCAGAGCTGCCAGTCAGGTGCGACCCTTGCAAAACCTTGATTCCTGCTCAGTGAAACTGACTTTGGACTTCTGGTCTCCAAAACTATGACAGAATGAATTTCTGATGTTCTAAGCCACCATGTAACATCCACCATGTTTATGGTAATTTGTTACAGCAGATTCACAAAACTAAAACACATTCTGGTACCAAGAGTGGGGGGGCTGCTATAACAAATGCCCAAAATATGAAAGGGGCTTTGGAATTGGAGAACAAGTACAGGATAAAAGAATTTTGCTATATAACAGAAAGAGCCTAGACTGTCTTGTAGAGATTGTTGGTAGAAATAGAGACAGTAAAGGCACTGGTAGTAAGTGCTCAAAAGGAAGTGAATGAGAGAGAAAGCCAGTATCTCAATCATGATAAACAATTTTGGTAAAAATACAGGCATTAAGTAGTTGCTGGTGAGGTCTCAAAAGGAAATACAAAACATATTTTTGCAAACTGAAGGAAGAGATCCTTGTTAGGTAGTGGCAGAAAACGTAGTTGAATACTAGTCTGTAGTTGTGCAGAAAGCAGGACTTACAAGCTATGCAATTGGATATTTAGCTGAGAAGACTTACAAACAAATTTGTTGAAGGTGCTGCCTGGTTCCTTCTCTGATGCTTCAAATAAAATGTGAGGTATAACAGATAAATTGAGGTAAGAACTGTTAGGCAAAAAGAACCAGAAGTTGATAACTTGAGAGATTCTCTGCCTATCCACACTGTAAAAGATGCTAACATTAGAAGATTTGCTGTTAGGAAAGTGTGCTCTGGAGAGAAGACTAAGAACAATCTTTGACTGGTGCTGAGAAAATTAAGCGTGTGATTCATAGACCAGGAAGAGAGATGAAGTTATTCTGCAAATATTGGTCTGATGGAGTGACTCCTGTCTGATGGAGTAAATCTGTAGACATATATAAAACAGGCACATGGTTTTTGAGAAATTATACTGGAGGAAATACCACCAGATGAAATGAAAAAAGGCACTGTACTCCCAAAATTCTACAGGCAAGAAACACATTGATAATACTACTCAGCTGTAAACATATGCTACCTTCAGGAAAAAAAAAAATTAAGGATGGAGCCTTTGGTCCAGAGGACAGAGCTTCAGGCTACAAGCATTGTTTCTGGCCTTGAAGCCTAACAGAATTTGGCTGGCTGAATTTTGAGATTGCTTTGAAACACTAACTCCTTTCATATATCCAGTTTCTGTTTTTGGAATAAGAATGTCTATGATTATCATCCTATACCAGTTCCACCACTGTGTTATGGAAGTAAATTATTTTCTAGTTTCACAGGTCCACAGATAAACAGAATTTTGCCCCAAAAGGGATCATACACATAATCCCACCCATACCCGATTTATATGATGCAACTGTGGACTTTGAGCTGATAATATTTAAATGAGATTTGGCACTTAAAAGCTGATGCTGAAATGAGTTTAGACTTTGGGGAGGTTAGGATGGGATAAACGTAGTTTACAAGTAATAGCCCCTAAAAGATATCCATGTTCTAATCCCTAGAACCTAAGAATTATACTTTATGACAATAAAGGATTATACAGATGAAATTAAGTAAAGAACCCTGACATAAGGAGATTATTCAGTGCGTCCTAAATGCAATTACATATTTATAAGATGGAGGCAGAGAGAGAAAGATTAGACAAAAGAGGAGGACGCAATGTGACCACATCAGCAGAGGTAGGAGTGGTGCAGCCACAAGCCAAGGATTGCTGAAAGCCTCCAGAAGCTGGAAAAGGCAAGGAATGGATTTTCTAAAGCAGGCGCAGCCCTGTTCTTCAGGCGGGCTCCACAGCTGAGATATCCCTCCTGATATTTAATTGATACATGTGGATGTGGGACTTGCCAGTTCAGTGTCTCTACTTCTCCTACAAGCCTCAGGGGCTTATTCTGTTTATCCTTAGTCACAGGGATTCTGTTCAGCTAGATTTCAGGCAGTTCTCAATGTGGTTGTTCTGTAGATTAGTTGTAATTTTATGTGGTTGTGGAATGATGAGAGGACCACATTTACCTACTTCATCATCTTGACTAGGGCCCCCCACATGGCAGATTCTAATGACATTGATCAAGGAGATTTGTCAATTCTTATTAACATTTAATTAATGATATGTGATACCTTTATGAATCTGGACTTCAACACGTCAATGGCATCCACCACAATTTTGCTAAAAAATTCTCTCAAGGCATCCAGGCTACAGTGCCACAGCAAAGTGAGAAGAGAACGGTCGACAAACGCTTGGCGAGTGATACTTGAAGGTAGGTCATCCCTCTCAAACATTTTGTATATGCTTTCCAGAAGGCTAACTTGCACAGCCAATGAACTCCTAAGAAAAAAACAAAATTATATAAACATTTATGCTTTGAACACATACTTTATGAGTGCCTACTACATAACAAGCAAAGTAAACGCCAATGATTACTAATTAGAAAAATAACTTTAAAGATTTTACATACAGAAAAACCATGAAATAAAAAAGCATTTATACATAAACCATATTTTTTACTCATGTGCAGAAATCTTCATAACAAATTTAAGCATTAGGAAGAATCTTTTTCATTTATTTTCAAATGTGGTCTTTAAGAGAAAATCTGGAAGGCTTTGGGAGTCTAAGGCCTAAAGATAATCACATTTACAGAATCTAAAACTCGCGAATTATGATTTAAAAATTCTAGTCTCTTCCTAGTAATGATGTACCATTCCTATTTCCTATACACAGATATATTCAGCTTTTTCTAATGTTGGAAGATATTTGATCACTATGAGGCTTTATCTATAAGTCTATAAAATTAAGGCTACAGGTTAGTTTCCTCACCTATATAAATAAGAGGTTAGGATTAAACAAACATGAAAATCACTTTCATTTCTAAAATCCCAATGCTCAGAAGTCAGACATGAATCAGGGTAAAAACATCAGATTCAGAAGGCAATTCAGTCATAAAATTTTAAGGTTGCAGGACACTACTAGAAGCAACATGGGCTTTTCTAATATTCATTTGGTCACTACCTTAGATTTAAATTCTCTTGAGGGTCTTCCTATACTGAGCACCATAGAAATGAACAGCCCTAAAACATCCAAATCATCTAGTTCAAAAATTTGATTTTAAAAATGGGCCTGTCCCGCAAAGCCAAAGGTTGGCAGTTCTATTTCTGGTCAGGGCACATGCCTGGGTTGTGGGCCTGGTCCTTGGTTGGGGGCATGCCAGAGGCAACTGGTCTATGCTTGCTTCTCTCCCTCTCTTCCCCTCTCTCTAAAAATAAATTTTAAAAAGCGGGGGGTAACATATGGTTTACTGAAATATAAATGTAAATGAACATTAAATACATAAATATATGCTCTATTTCACTCATAACAAAAAAAAACCAATTAAAGCAACGTTGAGAGATCCTTTCTAAAATAAAAAATTGGGAAAAAATCTAAATATGAGACAATATACTGTGTTGTCAAGACTGTGATGATTTAAATAGGCATTCTCATATGTTGCTGGAAGGAATGCATATATAACCACAAAAGAAGTTATGTGATATTTTATTTTTTCATGCACTTGGAAATGTGATTCTTTTTAGTTTCCCTTTCTCGCAGCTCATTATTGATGTAAAAAAATGTACCCTAGTTCTGAATGTTAATTTTGTATCCTCCTACTTTACTAATAATTAATTTACTAGTTCTTTGTTATAATTTTAGGGTTCCCTATATATACTACCATGTCATCTGCAAACAATGACAATTTTACTTCTAATTTGGTGCCAGTGCTTCAGTCCCCACAGAGAGTACTCCTACCCCTACCCCTCCAACACTCACCATGAATTTAGTCAATTTAGTTCCTCCCCATATACTCCTGGCACGTTCTGAGCTACTGCTTGTGCACAGCAGCTTAGGGTGAATTTGTGACTAAGTATATGTATGGTCCTCTTGAGGTCTGTGTCCCAGTCTCCCATAGTCCTTTGTGTTTCTCAAACACAATCCCTACTAGTTTTCACAGCCTAATATTATGGGGACTCCTCAGCACTTACGGCCTGGGTTGGGAAGCCCAGTGTGGAGCTGGAACCCTCACTCCTCAGAAGGCATTTCCACAGCAGAGATATCCCTCCTATTTCTTAACCACCACCCCATGGGGGACCCACCTGTTCCACGTCTCTTTCCCTCCTACTAATCTCGATGTGGCTTCTTCTTTATATCCTCAGGTGATAAGACATTCTGTTTAGTTAGTCTTCAGGTGGTTTTCAGTGATGATTACTCTATAATTTAGCGATAGTTTTGTTGTGGCCATTGGAGGAGGCAGGCAGTTTACCTACTCTGCCATCTTGACAGGAACTCCCTCATGGTGAAAGCGGACATCCCTATTTTGTTCCTGATTTTTAAGGGGAACACTTTCAATTTTTCCCCACTGAGTATGATGTTAGGTGTGTGTCTGTCATAAATGGTCTTTATTATGTTGAGGTATGTTCCCTGCATTCCCACTTTGTTGAGAGTTTTTCATCATAATTTGAGTGTTGTTTAATTAGTTCAGTATTTAGATATATTTTTGGATTTTAACCTTCACTCTATTGTGCATTTCTAATTTAACTTTACTGTACTTACAGAATATGCTTTGTAAGATTTTAATATTTTAAATTTATTAAGACTTCTCTAATGGCCAACCACATGGTGTGTCCTGAAAAATGTTCCATATATGTTCAAAAAGAATGTGGATTCTCCTGCAGTTGGGTGGAATTTTCTATAGTTTGTTAATTATGATTTTTTAAATGCCAATAAAAAGGAACAAATTACTGAATCATGCTACATCATGAATGAACCTCAAAAAAATGCTGAATAAAGAAACCAAGCCAAAAAGGGGTGATGAAGTTGGAAAATGATGATGCTTGTTTAATATAAAGATTCATTTACAGTCTGACCTTCAGATTAGAATATGTTTAAAACATTCAAGATAAAAATCTTTTTTTCTTATGAAAAACAATAAAATTTAGTTATTAGAGTTGAGTTCAATTGTCACTTAACTATTTTTTGGAATGGAGAAAATAAATTTCCCACAGAAACATAATGTACATGGCTCCTGGTATCCCAGACTAGAATGACTTACTTTCTGGCAATATTTTTGAAAGTGGATTGAAATAAATCTTCCATAATGTGTTGTTGTTCTCGACAAAGAATTTCTGTCATCAACTGCAACAATACAGGACTTTGAGATAATTCCAATGCATCTAAAAGCTGCAAAAAAAACAAAATAAAACAAAACAAACAATAACAATAAAGATAATTATGTTGGATTTTCATTTTTGTTTTGTATTTAACAATTCTAAATAAAAAACATTATAACAGAATTTCAAAGAGAATTGAGAAATACTAGTATTTTAGTCATTTTGCAGGTGTAATAAATGTCTGGCATATTATAATTTTGTTAAATATTTGAGTTTTAATTTTTAAGGTTTTGCAGATATTTTTCCCTTTAACACCTTTTAGAATTTTCTCTTTATTACTGAAATTCCATAATTACAGGACTTCATGAGGTCACTTTCCTTCATCATTCCAGGTGTCCTGTGGGGTCTTCTAGCCCAGAGATGTGTGTCTTTTCAACACTGTCTTAATTGTACAGATGTCTAGGCTGCTCATGCAGCATTTTCATTTTTACTCTCTCAATTTCCATTGATGCCTGTGTATTCTACTTTCTAAGAGATATACTCAATTTTATCTTCTGTTCAATAGAGAAATGAGTCAGTTACCACCTTAACCACGCCACAAGACATGAGGTCCCTACCAATGGGACACTTACACTATTTGCCTCCTGATGTGGTATTGTTGCCAGAAAGATTAGCCTGAATCTCATGACCAAGTTTTAAGTCTCATTCCAGCTCAGAGGAAATACAGAAGATTAGGGACAACTTAAAGAACACTCCAAGGAAATAATTAGATGAATATAGGAAAACATCCAAGAGTAAAAATTCAATGTCATGAAAAAATAAGAGATAGGCTAAAGTAGTTCTAGATTAAAAGATATGAGAGACACGACAATTCAGTGCAATCATTAATTAGATCCTGGTTTGAAAAACCAGCTAAACACGGGGGTATCCTAAGAAATGTGAATGTGGACTATATAACACACGATACTAGAGAAGAATTCGTTTGCTTAGGTGTGATAACAGTACTGTGGCTTATTGGTAGGCCATGTATACTGAAGTATTTAGGAATGAAGTATCATGATCTCTGAAACTAACTTGCAAATGTTTCAGTCAAAACACACATACAGCAAAACAAAGCAAAGAGAACAATGTTAACTGTTCAATATAGGAGATGGTAACAGGAATGCTTGTTTTACTCTTTCATTTTTTCTGTATGTTTGAAAAAAATTATATAAAAAGAATGGGGAAGAGAGAATCCGTATGGTTGGGCAGGATTGTACACTGGTCTTTCCATGTGACTGGATCCCACAAAGGAGTCCCAGGAAACGGAGAAAGTCAGGAGGAAGCCGTGAGCCTTTATAACTAGTGTTGGAAGTCATGCAGCATTACGTCCTCTGCATTCTTTTTATTGACTCTTTAAGGCCAACCCATGCCCAACAGCAGGAAAATCAGACTTTGGTCTTCAATGGAAAAGCCACACTGTACGAAAAACATGTAGAAGGTGATACACTGGTACAGCCATCTTTGGAAAATATTGTATAATCTGCCACACCTATGTTTATCTCTATCCTAGCATTTAGTTAAGTGTGTTTTGATCATCTGGATTTTTTTTGTTTTTGTTTCTTCTTTGTTTTACTTTAAGCTCTTTGAAAACAAAGACAATGTCTTCATTATTTTAAAGTATTCAGATACTGACCCAGGGCTTAATCCATCATGAGTATGGTAGACTACTACTTACCCTGCAATGGTCATAGTCTTAGTTTTTCTTGACTCTTGAGTTTTAGCTGAGTATACAGTTGCTCTAACATTCACAACCTTGCTTATAGATGTGTATGGCAAATTAGATATCAGCAGAGCTGATGTGTGCAAGTTCAGAATTAAGCACTTAAAAGGAAGCAATGTATTCTCTATTACACTTCTCTACCTTTTGTTGGATAGAATGGAATAAGATAGAATCCCTGGAGCAGCCGTTCTGGACAAAATAGAAGCTATATTGAACAGAGAACAAAGTAAAACGAGACTGAGCCCCTGTTGACTGAGGAGCTACCCTAAGTAGTCAAGCTAGAATTGTACAGAAGAGAGAAATAATGTACCACTTTGTTTAAACCACTGGTATTTCAGGGACCTTCAGTTATATATTAAATAATATGGGTAATAATCACTGAATATTTCTCAAATAACCAATACTCAAATTTTAGAAAATGAAACATACTGATAATTATCTATTTCTTAGCTCTTTTTGGTACTGTTCTTTAAGACTTATCCATTACACATAAAATAATTCACAATATCTTTATGCATAAAATATTTCACAATTTAAAATTAGAGAAAAGTAAGTTCCAAAGGATTTAGATATGCATCTGCTTCCAGTGTTACCCAGCTTTCAAAATGAATTACGGTGAGTTCTTTTTTTTAAGATTTTATTTTTAAAGAGACGGGAAGGGAGGGAGAAAGAGGACAGAAACATCAATTGTTTGCCTCTCATATGTGCCCTGATCAGGAACTGAACCCACAACCCAGGCATGTGCCTGATCACGAACTGAACTGGTGGTGACTCTTCACTTTATAGAATGATGCTCAACCAATTGAGCCACACCAGTAAGGGCTGAATTCTTAAAGTTATAACATTCATCTTACTCTGAATGCTTCACTTACTTCTCTTCATCACAGAATGTGACAGAAAAAAAAATTAATTTTACTTGTTGCTACTAAAAAAAACCCTACCTTTTTCATGCAGTCCACATAATTATTGTACTGCAGAGTTCCTGGTTGAAATTCCTCTGACTTCATAGGAAAATTAGAAACAATGAGCTTTTCAAGAACATGCCTAAGGTCCTCAAGACTGCCTCCAGTAAGACTGGTGAAGAATGGAAGCAGGATTATAGCTTGACCCTGTGGAGCAATGCAGACATGTGAAAACTGCACCAGTCGTGGCTTACAGATCCTATGAAACAAATAAAATTACTGCTTCCAAAGGCTTTACAAATCAAACATGATGTAGAGCCAATAAAACACTTCAGAATACCTTCTAGATTACATTAAAAAAACCTGAACACAATGTATATCATGGCTGCTACTCTAGGGGGAAGTGAGCTGACTCAGGACTAGATACATGTAAATAAAAAGGACACTGTATAATTCCGTATGCTATTTCTCCTAAAAATATAGACTCTAGTAGAAATATACTAGATAAGTTTTGGGCGGAAAGAACATCTTGAATAACCTATGGGGTAATTTACAAATATTTCTTGCAGAACTAACTCAGAACTTTATATCAAGTTTCAAAGAAACCAGGTGTTATTTCCTACCTCCCTTATGTGGCAGGTAAGTTTCTAGATTACCTCCTACCGAGAAATGAGAAACTTGATTAATTGCAGAAAGCAGAATCTTCTAAAGAAAATCTTCATGATCCAGTAAAAGGACGGTTTTCATTAGGCTACATTTTATTAGAGTGTAAAGTCTAATTATTAAAGAACTTTAAAAATGAAAATACTATGTTTTTCGCCCTAAAAATTACCAATATATTTTACATCACTTATGAATAGAAAAAGGATTATGTAATAGTTTAAAGTCTATCATCATTAATGAATGCAGCAACTCTCAAAAAAGCCAGTTTAAATCATCTACATGCAAAGACAAATGTGAATTCTTCTAAGTATGGTAATCTCATAGTGGTTTTCCTTATCTTTTGGAAAGACACACTAAATAAAGCATGTGCAGATCAGATAACATGACCACAGGCGTTTCCTTCAATGTGATGGGCAGGGGTGACTGCATAATTGGAACAAACAAGCCCACAGACAGATGGCTCCTGAGGCTGGGCAATAAGTACATGGGAGTTTATTGTGCTAGTCTCTCCACTTTTGACTACTTGAAATTTTTCATTATAAAAAATAGCAAACATCACAAATAAGCAAAAACATAAAATGGAAAAATAATGAAGAATGTAATCTGAAAAAAAAATCTTTTTAAGACTTACCTTTAAATGTAGACCCAACTTCGAATCAGCAAGTATACTAGTATATGTTGCAAAGACTTCAGGGAATGCACTGTGATTTGTATTAAAAGATACAGATGAATCAATCTAAAGGAGGGGAAATAAAAACATAATACATTTCTATATCATGTCTTTAATTTCCTTTAACACAGTTTTCAAATTTTTAAATTTCAGAATGGCCTATAAATTTGTTCCTCAGCTTCAACAATATTTCAGCAATTTTTGTTCAAAAATACTTTAACATTATCTGATAAGACAATGCATGTAAAGGTACACTAAAAAGATAAAGTATTGTATAAGAAATGATAATGAGCATAAATGATAAAGAAGTAAAATATTAGAAAAAGTATAAAATGTAAGCTTGTATAAATAATAAGAAATGTATAAAATGTAATCACCAATTGTCCAGTGAAAATATTTTTTATCAAACTTCCATCAATTTTTTAAAGATATAAGTTACAGTGTCCAAGACAACAAACACAATTGTATTTTTAATGTTTCTCAAATTACCTGCAAAATTTTTGCCAGTAAAGTCAGCACTGCCACTTTACTTTCAGGAGCAGAATCACTGGCCCACCACGAGTCACACTTCTTCCAGTTTTGCAGAATTACAGTCACAAGTTTCAGTCCTTGATGTTTCTGACTGGTCCGATCCCTGAAGCTCTGATCTAACATACCATTCAAAACGGTGCTCACCTGAAATAATTGTGTGGTGACTGAGGAAAAATTCTTAACATCAAGAACAACATATATAACAAAATTTACTTTCATTTCAAAGCTATTCCTGAAAAATACACGTTAATTTTGTAATAGCTGTTAACTTCACAACTCCTCCAATTTGAGAACAGCACTCCAACATGTAAATGTTCCCATAAAAGTACATGTCTCTGCACGAAATGATGCTCATACTGCTATGTTCTGTGTTCTTAGTTTGGGGTATTCTCGAAGGGAGGAAGAATTAGCTTTCTTTTGTCACCATCACCACTTTATGTGCAAACACATTCACACACCTGCACATTTGTACACATGCACAAAGGCTGGCATGCACACATTTCCTGTCCCACCACCTTTTCAACAGTGCTTTCTATTTGGCTAGACAAATATTCAATGTTCTTATCATTATGACAATGTAATCATTTTTCACTGATGATCCAAGTCGTATACTACCAATGCTTTTCCTTTCTTTGCTCTTTTCAATGTACCTGTCATTGTTCGTCATCAAATTCTCTCAAATTAATTAAATCTTCTCAAGATATCTAAATATCAAGTCTATCAGTTCCCTTTCTGTGGTGACAGCTCTCACTCTGCAATGTTGTGACTGCTGCCCTCGGGTTTTACTTCAATATCCTCTGGGAGGCTAATCCACTTTTCTGTGTTCAGGCCATATTCCCAGATCCAACATCGTCCTCTTTCTTGGCTGGTTGCCTTATTTTAGTGAAGTACTTCTTCCAGGAGCTTTCTGGTGAGAAATGCACAGAAAATACATTCCTTTGGCACATCTGAAACATTTATTCTACATAATTGATAATCCAGCCAGATTCAGAACTCCATGTTGGGACTCTTCTCTCCTTAACTGTGAAGAAAATTTGACAGTGTTCACTTGCTGCTGCAAAGACAAAAGCAACCCAATTTCTTGATGACTTAATGTAATCAGGTTTTCTCCTACAGAAACTTTTCAGGGTCTTTTCTAATGGTGAAACACCAGGGTTCTGAATTTTCAAGAAATGTGGAGGTGTTTTCATAGACTGAGCTAGACACTCAATGGCCCTCTTCCACCTGGAACCCAAGGCCTTCATTTCTGGGAAATTCTCTTCAGCTGTGTTAGTCATGGAGGTTTATCATCCTTCTAGGGTAGAAGTTCTGGTACCACACTTTGTAGATTGATCCAAGTTTCTTCATCTTTCTCTCCTGTTTTCTGTTTTGTCTTTTTTCCTCTATTCTTTGTGAGAGTTCCTGAATTTTATCTTCCAAACCCGTTTCATTTTTAATTTCTGATGCCTGTGCTTAATTCCCCAAAATTCTCTTTTGTGCTCTGATGTTTCTTTTCAGTAACAAGTCTTGTTTCATGGATACACTCATATTCTCTCATCTTTCTGAAGTTATTTTTCTTTTCACATTTCCATATCACTGAATAGTCTCTGCTTCATCTTGTTCCCTGTCTGCCCTTTTAGACTCTCTTTCCTTGGGTGTTTGGCATTCCTCTGCTGTTGGTGCATATTAAGGAACTGACTAGAAGCACTGTGTAGTGGGTAGGATCCCTGGTCATGATCATCGCTGTAAACTGATCTGGCTGGGTGGTGATGACAGTATCTTTATTTTCTCTTAGGCTTGTTAAAATATTCTGATACCCTACCTGAGAGTACATTCCTAAAAGACCATATTCTGGAAGCCAAATTGGGGGTGGGGTGGGGAGCCCTAAGCCCTAAAGATCAGAATATAGGCAGGCTTCCATTTTACTTCCCTGTATTCAAGAAGGTATCCTTACACCATAAAAATACAAAGGATCATGAGACTACCATAAACAATTATACACCAAACTGGACAATTTAGAAAAAATGTATAAATACCTAGAAACAACCTAACAAGAATGAGACAGGAAGAAATAGAGGATCTGAATAGGCTGATAGTAGTAAGGAGAGTGAATCAGTAATCAAAAACTTCCCAACAAACAGAAGTCCAGGAAATGATGGCTTCTCTGGTGAATTCTATCAAATATTTAAGGGAAAGGAAATGTCAATCATTATCAAACTATTCCAAAAAATAAAAGAGGGAACACATCAAAACTCACTTTATGAAGCCAGAATTACCTGGATACCAAAACCAGACAAGAAGATACCAAAATTACAAGAAAAGAAAATTACAGGGAAATATCACTGATGAATACAGATGCAAAAATCCTCCAGAAAACATTAGTGAACCAAATTCAGCAATACATTAAAAAGACCATACACCAAGATCAAGTGGGATTTATTCCTGGGAGGCAAGGTTGGTATAATACCTGCAAATCAATTTACATGACACATCACAGAAACAAAATGAAGGACAAAAAACCATGACCATGTCAATAGATGCGGAAAAATCATTTGACAAAATTCAGCATCTACTTATGACAAGAAGTCTCAAGTGGGAAGAGAGGGAACATACCTCAACATAATAAAAACAATACATGACAAGCCCGCATTACATCATATTCAATGGAAAAGCTGAAAGTGTTTCCTCTAAGACTGGGAACAAGACAAGGATACCCACTCTCACCACTTTTATATTGGAAGTCTCAGCCAAAGCAATTGGTCCAGAAAAACAAAAGGTATCCAAATCAGAAAGGAAGAAGTAAAACTGTCTCTATTAGCAGTTGACATATTATATATAGAAAGCCTTAAAGACTCCACTAAACCTACTAAAATTAATCAACAAATTCTGAGAAGTTGACGGATACAAAATCAATATTCAAAAATCTATATTCCAATGACAAACTATCAAAAAAAAATTAAGAAAATAATCCCATTTAAAATTGCATCCAAAAGAGTAAAATACCCAAGAATAAACTTAACCATGGAGGTGAAAGACCTGTACTCTGAAAATTAAATACTGATAAAAATGTAAAAGACGTAAGTAAATATAAAGACATTCCATGCTGATAGAATAGAAGAGAATTGTTAAAATATCCATACTACCCAAAGAAATCTACAGACTCAAAATTCCAATGGCATTTTTCACAGAAACAGAACAAGTAATCCTAAAATTTGAAGGGAACCACATGGGACACCAAATAGCCAAAGTAATCTTGAGAACGAAGAACAATTCTGGAGGTATCACACTTCCTAATTTTATATCATATTACAAGGCGAAAGTAAGGAAAGTAGCATGGTATTGGAATAAAAAGAGACACACAGATCAATCGACCAGAATAAAGGACCCCAAAATAAACTCACACAAAAAAACGGACAAAGGAGTAAAGGATATATGCAAGGGTGAAAGGATAGTCTCTTCAACAGAAGATGCTGGGAAAATTGGACAGCCACATGCAAAAGAATAAAATTCAACCCCAATCTCACACCATACCAAAATCAACTCAAAATGTATTAAAGACTTAGACATAAGACATGAAGCTATGAAACTCCTAGAAGAAAGCTTAGGGGTTAGGACCCTTGACATTGGTCTTGGCAATGAGTTTTTGGATTTCACACCAAATGCAACAGCAACAAAAACAAAAGTAAACAAGTAGGACTACACTGAACTAAAAAAGCTTCTGCATAGCAAAAAAAATCATCATCAAAATGAAAAGGTAAGTTATAACAGGAGATAACGTTTGCAAATCATCTGATAAGGGGTTAATATCCAAAAATATAAGTAACTCATACAACTTAATAGCAAAAAACAAACAATCCAATTTAAAAATGGTCAGAGGAACTGAATAGCCATTTTTTAAAAGAAGACATACAGATAACCAACAGACACATTAAAAGGTGCTCAGCATACTAATTACCAGGGATATGCAAATTAAAATCACAATATCACCACACATTTGTGAAAATGGGTATTATCAAAAAGACAAGAAATAAGATGTATTTGTGAGAATGTGAGGAAAAGTGAACCCTGTATACTGTTGGTAGGAATGTAAATTGGTACAACTACTATAGAATACAGTGTGGTGGTTCCTCAAAAAATTAAAAATACAATAACCATATAGCAGTTCTACTTCTGGATACATATCTGAAAAAACAAGATCACTACCCAGAAAGTATGTTCACTCAGCATTATTTACAATAGCCAAGACATGGAAACAACATAAGTATCCATCAACAGATAAATGGATAAAAAAGATGTGGTATGTACAAAGAACAGAATGTTATCCTGGCACTAAAAAAAAGGAAATTCTATCAATTGCCATAACATGAATGGACCTTGAGGACATTATACTAAGTGAAAGAAGCTAGACAGAAAAAGATAAATACTATATGATATAACATACGTGGAGTCTAGAAAAAACTAAACTCATGGATATCGAGAACAGCCTGCTGTTTGCTAGAGGTAGCGGGTCAGATAGTTGAAAAGGGTAAAGGTGGTCAAAAGGTACACACTTCCCATTACAAGTTCTGGGAATGTAATAAACAGCATGGTAACAGCATGGTAACAACACCAAAAAGTTAACAATGTTGTGCAGCATATTTAAAAGGTAAAATTTGTCATCACAAGAAAAAAATTGTAACAATGTGAAGTGATAGATGTTAACTAAACTTACTGTGGTGGTCATTTCACAATATATACATATATCAAATCAGCACGTTGTACACTGAAAACCAATACAATATTATTTGTCAACTGTATCTCAATAAAACTGGAAAAAAGCATTAATGAGATTGGTTACAAAATAAATAAAGTCAGGACTTTCTGATATACCACATCTTATAAAGAAAATATTAAAGAAAATATTAGTTATAATATGCAAATATTCCATTTGCATTTATAACTAAATAGCATATAATATCTAGAAAGAGTCTTAACAAGAAATGTGCAGAAAAAAATTAAAATAACACTCTACATAAGGATATGACAAAAGATTTGAGAAGATGTATAAGACTTCAATGGAGAGATATACTATAAAAAAGTAGGCTTAATTTTTTAAAGAGGTCAATTCTATTTAAATTTACTCTATACATTGTGTATTATCAATCAGAATCCCTAAATTTTGTGGGGAGGGTGGTAAGGAACTTAACAAAATGATTCTAAATTTCACTTCAAAGAATAAGCATGCAACTACACCTAGAAGAATTCTGCTAAACAAAAAATATGAAGAAACCTTGTCTTACTAGATGTTAAAATGTATTTTTCAATTGCTGAAATTAAAACAATGCAGTACTGGCTGAGAAACAGTTAAGTAACAAGTTAAAAATGTTCAACCTCACACCCAAATACATATAGGGATTTAGCATTTGAAAAAGCTGGAATCTTGAATCGGTGAGGGAAATATGCATTAGAGAATAAATGGTGTCCAATAAGTAACCATTTGGGGAAAATAATGTCATTTATAAAGTGTTCTTTGTATTATTTATATTTGTCAAAAAAAAGAAACTATAAAAAAACAGAAGAAAATATGGGTAGATTTAAAAGACAGTGTAGGGATGGAGAATGCCTTCCCCCAAAAGACAGAAATAATAAAAAATAAAATACTTTTGTACAGAAGAAGCACTCTGAATGAGAGTGAAAAGACAAATGGCCAGTAGGAAAAAGTACTTTCAACTACAGATAGACGAGGTCTACCATAGTTAATGTACAAAAACCTCTTACAAATAACAAGAATGTACATGCCAACAGAAAAATGGAAAAAATACAGCATATACCAGAAATATTTTGGATGTTTAAAAAACGTAGTGGGAGACCAAGAGGTGGAAAACTGACATTAAACTTAAAAGATAAAAGTACTAAACAGAATTCTCATTAGTGAAATAGTAAAATATTTGTGTTATGGAACAAAGTATCCCAAACTTTACTACATTGTTTAAAAAGACACTTGTATTATATGCTAAATGTGATTCTCAATCTTCACTAAAGGTCTTTCTTTTAAAAAAAACAAAACAAAAACTATCCTTATACTCAGCTATACCAACAGTCCTCCAGTCCCTCTGTCCAGAGAATCTCCAGTGGCCTCAACTTGGGAAGGGTCAGTCCTCTGGCATAGGGCATGACTAACCTTCAAGCAGTTTTCCTCTTTTCAGTTTGTCTTTCACACCCTGCTCTCTGTTTTCAGAGGCCCAGAGTCTTCTTCGTCTGGCCCCTTTCTGAGTTCTACAGCACCAAAGAACTTTGCACTTTCTTGTGTGAACTCTGAAGTCTGTCAATGACACTTGTGCTTTGCCTTCCAGCTTCCAAAGTGTTGTCACTCTTGTCCTTTTTCCCTTCCCCTATGTCCTTTTAACACTGTACTTTTTAAAAAAACCTGTTTCTGTCTTTTCAGAGGTATCTGAGGTGGAGGTAAATGCATATAGTTTTTATTCATCATCTTCGCCAGGAGTCTGGATTGTTAAATGCTCAAATTGTTTTATTTTCTGACTGTTTTGAGTCTACTATAATTTTAATTCTAATTTTAAAAAATACAAACTCCTGGTTGGTGTGGCTCAGTGGACTGTGTGCCAGCCTGTGAACCAAAGGGTCGGGTCGCTGGTTCCATCCCCAGTCAGGGCACATGTCTGAGTTGCGGGCCAAGTCCTCAATAGGTGGCATTCGAGAGGCAACCACACATTGATGGTTTTCTCCCTATCTCCCTCCCTTCCTCTCTCAAAAAATAAATAAAATCTTTTTAAAAAATACAAATTCCTAGCACAATCTATCACGAAATATTCACCTCTAATACAGAGCAAGCACTGTTTGGAATAAAAGTTTAACTCAGTGGGAAACTATATACTCTTCCCTTAAAATTGTCATTCTAAAAGTTAACAGTTTCTGACTGTCTACAGACCAGATTAAACTTCAAAATTTTGTATGTTTAGCAAACCAGAGTCAACTGTATATTAAATATTGATCTCCAAAGGTTTGATGTGAGGTGGCCAACTGGGCTATATCAGGAACTTGCAGGAAATGATACCAGAATGTACAGGGCTAGCTAAGAGCTGGAGGAGAAACAAAGGCAGGCTTGGGCCTCAGGATAGGCTTATGAGCTCCACTGCCAAATCTGACATAAGTAACTATTCTATATAGCTGTGCCTTACAATATGATGCCTAGAGATTGTGGGAGGGAGAATGAGATTAGAAAAAATATTTCAACATCCATTATTAACTATTCATAAAGGCTGTGTTTTATTTTCTTCAATTTGGTTTTTAAGCACTGGCAAGAGCTTTAAACCCTGCAGGAAGAAATCTTGTTTTGTTTTTAAGAATATATTTCAGGAATACAAGCATTATATAAGAAAATATACTTAAAAGTAAAATTTCATTACCATTTTAGGATTATCCACAGATGATTTCATAAGCTCCAATACAGCAAGATCTAGATTTTTCAACAATTCAATATTGACTGTTTCTGAGAACAAACTATAAAAATACTCTCCATGACAGAAGCTGACGATGCTTCTCTGGGACCCTCCTGAGGATGGCATGGACAACACTGCTGTATCCAGGAGAAGACGCACAAGGGACTCACACTGAAAAGGAAAAAGAGAAGTGCAATGATGGGATTACATATCTTAAGTGTTACAGAAGGACTCTGTGGACAGCTAATGAAGCGGAAAATCACACGAGAGCCTGATATTTAAAGGCTTGGGTTCAAGTAGGAATTGTATACATTTCATTGAGTCTCCATTTTCTAGGTTTCAATTTGGGAAAGAGATCTTCCCTGATTCATGTTTCTCCCAAACTGCCAGACATCCTATTGTTGCTTCAAGAGGAAAGTCTAGTAAAGGTGAGTATTATTTGACAATTTAGGTATGTAATTTGTTTACATTAAGTGGACAAAGAAGCCAAGAGGTTTCTGTAGGAGAAAAGATGGGTCCAGTGGAATGAACACACAGTACTGGCTGGCAGGTCTCAACTACAGCAGAGACTGGCGAGGTCAGCCCTGCACTGTTCAGACAGACAACGAAGACATTTTTGTGTGGTGCCTCTGGAATTCCTTCTGGGGCTCTCCCAAATCAGCCATCTGGAGAATCACGAACGACAGGGAGGAAAGAGGTCACCGTGTCATCACAGTTCTGCTTTATATTCACAAAATGTTCTCTGCCTAAAGTCCTTTTGGAGACAAAGAGGGATAGACAAAACCTCAATTTAAGAGAATGCTATTCTATATTTGTTTATTTATAAAAAAAGCTTTTCAGAAAGTCAGACCATGTAAATTAATTAAAGTACTTGTACAGCTAAGAACTTATCCAACTAAATTCCTGTTTTGAAAGACAGAATGCATGTGAATTATATATTTACATTATTAGGATAGGATAGGATAGCATGTGGCTGTTTTTCCTACCAGTCCTCCAAAAGCAAAGGCCAACTCCAGAAGTCCACTGGCCAATCGCTTACAACTGGGGTCGAGTGAAGGAAGGCACTGTTGCTCATGTCCGGGCGCAATGCTTTTATAAACCAGGGAGAGAAGTTTTGTGCCAACAGAATGATGCTGATCTACAGACTAAAATAAAATCAACACTGAAATATTCAGCAATAAAATATTTTCTAGAGAAACACAGTTTCACACCTTTCATTAATTAAAAATTCCATTATATCTAACACTGACAACTGCCCTCCAATTGTCAGGAAAATTTTTCACTGAACTTTGCTGTCTAGGCTACATTTTTCATTGATGTTGCCTAGCCACAAAAGCATAGTAACAGTTAAGTTCTTCAGAAGGCTACTGGAAATATTCAAATATCCTTTATTTTATTTTCATTTTATATTTATAAATTTTTATTTATTTTCCTATTTATATTTCTGGTATCATCTACATGTCTGAAGTATTTCTGTAATTCCCATTTCAGCAAGCATAAAGGATGATTTAAAAAGAATACAAATAGACTAATTAGCTTAATAAAGCAAAAAAAATGTAAAAACAAAATGTGGTTACCTGAGATGGTAATATAACATGCAAAAAACCAGCTTTATGAAGTTGTTTACAAGCTGACACGATGGACGACAACTTGGCCCTATCCACGGAAGCCTCGGGGCTGTACAGGTCAATGGCACAGAACTCCTCAATGCTGGCCATGTGAGAAATGCAAAAAGGAAGCTGGATGAGTGCTCACCTCATTCAATCATCAGGACACACTGAAAAATGTGTGTATTCTGTTATAAATGCATTTACCAACTACCCAGCACTCAAATTCATTACACAGCCTTGGAAAACAATCACAGGCTAACACAAAACAAGGGGTCCATGAAAATCAACATGGGGCTAAGCCACAGGCAAGACTTATGTGCTCTAAAGGGCAGGGAAGACATTTCCTAAGTGGATGGTTTTCAAACTGACAAGATCCTCTGCACCAAACACTCCACTGATTAGATTCTGTACTTGAAGAAATGGAGTTAGAACAGACGTGCACAGAGCTGCCAGAGCACACTGCAACCTTAAATTCCACCACAACACTGACCCTGAGCATGCTCCCAATGCCCACCTCTGTGCTGTTATATTTTCCTTGAGGTGCATCTCTAGGATGTCTTCATATGGGGACTTCTTTAGTGCTTTCATCAGGTTCACACAAACATCGGGAAGATGACCCATAATGTGGACATCACTGATATTGAAACCTATGCTTGAGGGCTCACATACAGTTTTCACCAAAAGTTTCATAAGGTCTGTGTTACATACATACTTCTCAAGAAGCTGTAAAAGATAGATTTGAATAAAAACACATCTATCAGTCAGTCAGTATATTTTCACAAGAGTGTAATGTCCATGAAGTTGGGAATTTTGCCTGGCTAGGACAAGGGTGGGCAAACTCTCTTGGAAAAGTGTCGGATTAATAAATGTGTTTGGCTTTATGGACCATACGGTCTCTGTTGCGATGACTTAACTAACTGCCATTATAGTGTGAAAGTGGCTATGAATAATATGTGAACAAATGAACCTGGATGTGTTCCAATAAAACCTTTACAAGAGCAGGAGGCAGGTGAGATCTGGCCTAGGGACCATAGGTTTCCAGTCCCTGGTTTAGGTCAATGCTGATTTGGCAGGACAGAACCTGGTATACAGTAGGTGCTTAGTATATATAAGCTAGATGAATTGACTGGATTTTGTTTATATAATAAGCCTGACAGATACATTTATAAATATTTACTAATCCATGTTTCCTAAAGCAGATGTTTAATCATAGTATAAATTGCAATAACCAATAAAAATTTGAAAAAATTATTTGTATTTTATTCACGCAATGAGCATCTGAAGTACATGCAAAATTTCATTATTTTCAAGAACAGATAACTGCTGCAGGAATGGACAGTTCTGACAAAGCCAAAGCCACTTCTATCTAGTAAGTACTTTATTGTACTTTCCCAGTGCCAAGTAATGCCCTCAGATTAACAGAGCAGCAGGAGTTATCCTACCTTCCAGCCTTCTGGGTAAATGCCGAGCAGCGTTGTTGTAAATTCCATAATCCGAACGATAACTGTGCATTTGCTGTAATTATATCTCTCTTCCTCTTGTGGGCTGGGTCTGTTACCTGCTGCCCCAGTGCCAAAGCACTTTTCAGCTGCCATAGTGTCATGCATAGCAATGTGTTCTAAAAAGAAAACTACTGCTTCCCAAAGTGAGGACTGTGTTTTAGTACCTAGAAAAAATTGCATTAAAATATCAACCTTTGCTTCCTTCTCTAATGAGGTTAATATAAAATTCCTTCTTTAAATATAGGCATGATGTCATCAAAATCCAAAATTAAAAGAAAAAGTTCAATAAAAGCTGAATAAAATGGTACTCACTTCTTCTCATTTCAAAATTTCAGAATACCATCCAAATAGAATTCAACTTTAAATTCATAGAGTACCGACACATCTATGGAAGGTCAGGTCTTGCTTCTCAAATACTACTTATGGCATATAAATTAATATGATCTTTTAGGAGGGGACTTTGGCAAATCATACTGAAAGTTTTTTTTTTTAAATGTATATGCCAATTTCTATCAAATGTTGAAAAGCTCATATAATTTAATCCAGCACTGAAATTTTATCATAGTGAAATAATGGCAGAATCGCGAAGATGTGTTTGTAAGGATGTTCATTTTTGCACTTGTTCTTAATAATGAAAAAATAGAAACAACCTAAATGTCCTTCAAAGGGCAACAGAGAAACCAATCATGGCAGTCATCTTCAAACAGGTAGTCAATTTCAGATCAACGCCCAAATGAACTTTTTCATAAAACCCATCCATCTGAAAATATGACTGTACTGGGTGTTCCTTTACCGTCCCTACTCCTTTCATGATGGTCCTTCTGCTTAACAAAAGAAACACAGGTACATGTTCCTCCTCTCCTCAATCTTACTGCAGTTTATTATCTCAAGATACAAAGACCTTCAGAGCCCCAAATTGACACCTTAAAATAGTGACACATGTGTTGAAAGAGTAAATATAATAACTGGGTAGGAAATGCTTTTATAAGTCTGATGGTTTCCAATTCATTGTTTTCATAAAATTTTTAAAAAGTAATCAAACTGTCAAATTATTAAAAATAATTAAAAAATAATTTTGATGACAGGTCACTATGTATTCAAAGAATTGACAGAAAGTATATTAAGAATTACATTCTCAAAAACTGAATATTCTTATTACAACAGACCATAAACTGTGTGACACCTTCCAACTGTAGATATATTAAGTATGGAAAAACTGTGCATTTTAGAATTACTCAAATACGGTACGTGTTTATGTGAACATTTTTAGTACTAAAATCTAAATAAAAATAGAATTCTAATTATATAATTCTCCTTTTTTATGTAATAATTACAAAAATGTTTATTATATTTAAGTTGTGGTGGTGGTAATAAATGTAATGTGCCCTAATAACAAATGTAATGATAACTTAATATAGAAGAAACCTTTGAACAGACAGACCCTTTGTCCCAAAGACATAGGCAGGTTATGTGTAAAAACATAAACATAAAAACAAACTACTTTAGAATAAAAAAAGTGGTAAGGGGTATGAAACAGTAATAATAATTCAGGGACTTTGCAAAATTTTCAGTAAAGAAAGTGCATTTTAAAGCTGATTATGCTGACTATAAAACTACTATGGTATTTTGGGTCCATGAAGTACCTTTTTTTTCCTCACAACGTTAACAGTTTTATATTAAAATGTCAACATTTACAACACATCAGAAAGATATATGGAAAATATAATTTTTTTGGTCAACTTTAATGTTTGAAACACACTGTTTTTAATGTCCCTTTCCCGTCACAGGGTAAATGAATAAAACATTTTTAAGACTACTTAATGGTAACACCTTCACATAATTTAGCAATATGTTGTCATTTAAATCAGAACTATATATACTAACATAAAAAGATGCCTAATATGTGAAGTTTCTTTTTAAAAGCAATTACAGTAAAGCATGTTAATCACCCCATTAACTACAAAAATGAAAATTTAAAAAATATGTATATTAAAAAGTTTAGAAAAGGAAACACTAAATTGTTATAGTGCTTTTCACTAGGAAATGTGATTAGGGGAGGGGTTTTGCATATTTTCTATGCTATTTTCCTTGTTTAAATTTTCAAAATGAGGATATATGAGAGCTCTTAAAACAATAAATTTAAGGTACTATTGGCCACTGAACAGCTACTATTGCTGTTTTTAAAGTTTCACAACTTTCTCACCTATTGTACTGAGAATCTCATGCTCAACAGTTGCATTTTGTCAGAATGGTGTAAAATCTCTTTTCCTGAACCCTAGCATGTGTGCATACACACACGCTATACACTCCCCACTACGCCTGGCTCTACCATCCTGAAACTAGAGGGAAAGAGCCTGGTTCCTTTTCCCAAAATTCCTATAAAATGGACTTCACCTCTGACAAAATAAAAGAGAATGGTAGTTCCTTTAGTCAGCCACCGCCCCTACTAGAGTAGATTTTCCACCTATGTTAAAAATCACTTAAATAACAGAATATGTTCTGAATAGCAAGTCTGAGATTTAGCCCGTGAGAGAGAGGATTTAAGTGAAACCTCAGAAGACTAACATATGCCCACTTGGAGAACCAGGAAGCAGAGAGCACATCTGTCAGCCAATAGTCAGCTCCAAATGCTCTACACTCAGAGACCTCCCAAAAGCCACCTCTGGCCCTCACAGATCCCATTTAAGTCACTAGAAGGATGGAGCTCACCTATCTTCTTCCCAGCATGAGCTAAGGAACACATAAAACATTCCACATTCCATTGTGCTTCTCTAAAAATCGGCAATGTTATTACCACACTACAATAAAAATGCTAAGGAATTTTTTAAAAATACTAGGAAAAGACACTATACAGAAACATGGAGTAAGATCATAAAGCCTCAGATCAGAAAGAACTCTTTTAGTTTACTACCTGGTAACAAAACCTCAAAGGTTATTTTTATAAAAGGGTCAAGAACCTATGGACAGGGCAAAAAGAACAGGTTTTTGTAGCCTCAGTTGTGTCATCTATACTCACACCCTCATTGTGAGAGTAAATAAGAATCCAGATAAAGCACTTCGCACAGTACTAAAGAAATGATATGTTATCAGCGTTATTATTATTTTGTTATAGCAGCAAACTAATCAAAAACCCCACTGATCTTTTCCCTAGAGTGACTCCAGGTAGAAATGAACAACTCTAATTCAGGGGTGAGTTTCACCTACCCAGGACCTCAGATGTTTCCAAGGTTTTCTCTGCAATGAATGTGTTGTAGCATTCCAGTGCCGCCAAGAGCATGTCCATCCACTGCAGGGCAGCTCTCAAACTGAACTGCCCTTGCAAATAGAATAGGGTTGGCTGAGCAAGGATGCCTGACTGCTGATCACAACCTGCTCCTCCCCCCTCGAATATGTTTATGAGAAAGGAAGTATCTTCTTTCTTGATAGTATCTTTCAGCCATAAAGAAGGGGATCTGTTGCCTTAAAAAAAGAAATAAGATTAAACACATATAAATAACTTTCACATAATCAAATTATTTCATTTAACCACTGTGCCTTTTTAGAAATAGCATCCCCCGAAATAATAATCATAAATAAGTCTTTCAGGTTAAAAAATGTAATCAGACCAGAACAGAACTGGCACTAGACAATTATTTCAAATATAGTTTCCCATAAAAGTCCCACATAAACTATCTACCAGAGCAGTATAATTTTAAAATGATACAGGATTATCTTTTTTAACTATAATACTTATAACTTGTTTGACTATAATTACTGCCAAGAAGTATTTCCACCAAAAGCCATTCTTTCTAGTTTCTTTAAATATTATAAAAATAGCTGGACACTATTTGAATAGCTATAACTTCATGCCTTTTCCTTTGCCTTTTATCTTAAATATTATTATTCCTTTTTTAATAGAATTATATAAGAAATAAACACACAAAAAACCCAGCGTTACCCTTAAGTCCCTAGCCTGGCTGTGCCGCCTCTCGGCGGTGGGAACCCGGCTATTCCTGTGTCTTAGTTTACCTATTTGTAAATGAGAGCCATAGAGTATCTATCTCTGAGGTTGTTACAAAGATTAATAAATTAAGGTAGTTAATGTTTTAAAAAGTGCTTAGAAGAGCATCTACCATAGTTAGTTGTTGTGTTTATTAAATAACGGTCAAATGATCTGCTTGTTAAAAGTTATTTTTCTTTTAGTATTAATCATTTTCTAAATTAGAGAAAAAATAAAATTGTATTTTGTATTTTCTCATATGAGAGGCTCTGAAAGGTCAAATCATCGTGGGCTAATGAAGTTAGTGAAGAATCCAAAATAGTAACGTAATTCTGATGTAGTAAGAAAAAGTAGTTTTCTATTGTGTCAAAAATATCCATCACAAGTTGTATAAGAAAAAGATTAATACCATGTTTGCAGGTTTTGTTTTAGAAAAAAGTATTAAAAATAAAGCTATAATAATAAGTGAAAATAAGATATCTAAATTCTACATCAAGTGCTAGCTAAGAGTGATATAAAGTATAGAAATAAAGGACACAAAAAGATAGATCTAAAGAAAAAAGAAGACAAGAACATCCCAGCTCTCCACTTTGTTTCACTATCCTCCTCATGACTGTGATGGTCAGTCACTCTGCTTTCTGTACAACATGTTCCCATTCACTGAGTCCTCAGCATTCAGCAGACCCTGACACACGTCATGGGAACATACCTGCACCAGTTATTACACCCCACTGATCTGCGTGCTGATGTGCCGAGCACCCCCACTTATAGTGCAGGACCTTAGGGCACAGAACCTCTGATCCAAAAAGATGCCTAATGCTGCTCCTTAAATACCATTGGAGGAAAAGAGAAGAGAAGAGAGAAGCAGATGCACCATGGAGGACACAAAGAAGTTAAGTCCAGGAATGCTCATTAATTTTATAAAAATTATATGTTGATAGCAGGCCAAGGTTCACCTACTTGGCACCCTTAGTTTAACCAAAACAATTCTGAGAGGTAGAGCTCATCTATTTCATTGAAAATATATGAGTTCCCTATTAGAAGCAATTGAAAAGAACATCAACAGGAAGATGTGGGATTAGCCCTGCCTAGTGTGGCTCAGAGGATTGAGTGTCAGCCTACAAACCAAAGGGCCGCCGGTTCAATTCCCAGTTAAGGTACATGCCTGGGTTGGGGGTCAGGTCCCTGGGGGGGGCACGCAAGAGGCAACCACACATTGATGTTTCTTTCCCTCCCTTCCCCTCTCTCTAAAAATAAATAAATAAATCTTTAAAAAGAAAAAAAGAAAAGAAAATGTCTGGGATCAGTCAGGTTGACATTACTAGAAATCATGTGGGCCACAGTGAGCCAGAGACCCAGATGTGAAGTAGGGTTTGCCAATGAATAGTTCTACTTATGGTAATATCTGGGTCTCAGTTTCCTTCAAAAATAATAACAACACACCCCACCCCTCTACCCATTCATTCTTCACTGATTTAACAGGATTGGTGATTTAACTATAAAACAAACTTTAAATGCTGTAAGCAAATATAAAATACGAATATACATTTCTCTGAATTAAAAATAAAAATTTATATTTCTACTATATAATAAAATTATAGCATAGTACATATATACTATACATTGTATACTATATATAGTATGTAGTATGAATAATTATAATATATATTACATAAAATACAGTACATAACATTATAATATATTCCATGATATAACAAAATACAGAATCCTTCGAAGTTTTAGAATTATATTACGTAATTTTTACCTCTTTGGCCATGGAAAAAAAGCCCCAAAGTAGCACCCCACCCCATTGTCTAGAGAGAATCGGCTGTTAGGCCATGCTGTGCACGGCCCCCCTCCTCATCCAGACGCACATGCCAGAGCATGTGCGCAGTGCACTCGAAGTGGGTAAGCCAGGGCCTGGGTCTATCCTGAGGTTAGGTTAGTGACCAACCCTGCCAAAGTTGCCAACCCTGCTGCTGAATTTATTAGAGAAAACAGAATAGATTTATTCCTGAGAAGCTCAGTAATTATTTTAAGTCTGTAAGTACAGTATAACGGTTTAGTGCAATAATTCTTGAAAAGCAAAAGTTCACTTACTTCCTCTAATCTCACAGTGATCTGAGATCATTCAGACTTAGGAGACTAGCAGTTTCTTATTAACTACATACTAAAAAAGTACATTATTTCAATAACAAAAAGATTTTTAAATCTTAATTCAATATCATGTTAACAACCATTAGGTCAACCGACTCTTCTTTATTTCTTTTAAATGGGGTGGAAAAGCAAAAATGTAGTAGAATAAAAAAAGATGCTGGGGAATTCTAAATTTACTTCCTCCGTACAATTTGACTAACATCAAAAAAGCATTTTTTCCCCCTTTCCTTCTCTAAATCCTTGAGAAATATACAGCCATAATTTATCACTTGTCATACAATTGATCTGTGATGATTTGTAAACACATTTATCTTTTATATTTAGTAGAAACATATTATTTTTTACATTCACCTAAATAATGGAAAGATCTCATTTTAAACAAGTATGCATCTGTAAACTACTGGTAAAGCAAAACCTATCATTAATATAGCATAAAGATCATCATACCTGGCAATAAAGGAACAAATTTATAAAACAGTTCCATGGATTTGTGTCGACATTCTGTCTGGGGCCTCCCACAATTGGCTAAGAGCCACTGGACCACATCCAACAAACACAAAGATGCCGCAGGTGGAAATCCTCTATATGAAGGTAACACACAGTATATAATATACAACCCAAGATTTGGCATTTAAATGACCCAAAAGTCTAGAAATCATAAATTCAATTTTGCCACACTGATACATGCAAAAATCTCATTAAAAGGCATTCAATTTATTTTTAATGTATTATTATTAGAACACAATAAAAATGTTACAGATTAAACAGGCCCTAAATGCTGCTTACTTATTTGTTTGTTTTTTGAGGGAAAAATTTAAAAGCATTTCTTAAAAAATAAAAGCACCAAGTATTTTCTTTAGTGTTGCCTTTATAGTGTACTTTAAAACAAAAGAGCGTTTAAAATCTACAGCAGTGCTCCTCAAATTGTCGTCCCTCGACCAGTTGCCTTAATATTATCTGCAAATGTGCGGCAGAAATGAAAATTTTTGGCCCTACCTCTGACCTACTGAAACAGGTTCTGAGAGCAGGGCCCAGTAACCTGTGTTTTAACTAAACCTCCATGTAATTCTGATATATGCTCTAGTTTGAGAGTTAATGATTTAGAGAGAGAGAGAAGTTAATGGTAGAATCTGGAAGCATAAATTTTAAAATAGAGGACGCATTACTACCCAGTCTCCATGGGCCAATGCTTGCACAGTGTCACAGCCACCAGCAAACACCAGAATTCCCTGCACAGATGCAGAGGGGCTACTGCATGGCACAGCACCATCCTGTCTGAGAATGAGACCTTGCTGAGATGGAAACCACTCAATAACTCAGCCTTTGTTTTGAGAAGCTTTATCTCATAACTGTATGATTCCATGTCTGTCAAAATCCTACTATTTCAGTATTTCGAATTTACTCCAAAATAGTTCATGAACATTCTAGTCAAATAATTCCATATTGAATCTGTACTCAAATTAGTACAGGTAAAATAAATTCTCAGTCACAAAACTAATTTTCAAACTGTATAGCCTGTCCTAGCTGAGATCAAATTATAGCTTAAGCGAAACATTTTCAAACATAAAGCTTTTTAATGTGTTTGGAAAACTGACTCTTCATTATGTCCACACATTCCTTGTTTAGAAAACTAACTATTCATATTTCCACACATTCCTCCCCTATTCTCCTTTATTAACTGGGAATTAGTTTTATGTTGAGGAAAAAAAATGGAAAATGAAGCAATATCACCTACCGTGGCCTACGTCGTTTTTTTCTTTCATTTAAAGAAACGTGTTTCTTTTCAATGATATGCCTTAGGTGATTGATAGCATCACAACACTGCTGAACTGTACCTGTTCTCAAATACAAAAACATATTTCCAAAGTTGATTATTATTAATAAGTTAATATTATACATTTATTGGTCTAATTTTTAATTAGATGTAATTTTACAATGGAGTTAGTATCTTTTCATCCTTCAGAATATAAAATTTAAATAAATGATTTCCATTGCATGTCCAAAACCAAAAACAAAACCTGTATTTATGAATGCAAGATAGGGAGGGGGGACTGGATGAAAGAAGGTGAAGAGATTAAGCAAAGAGCATACATGCATAACCCACAGACACAGACAACAGTGTGGTGATGGCCAGAGGGAAGGTGGGGGGTCGGGATAGGGTAGGTTGGGCAAAGGAGGGTAAAATGGGGACATCTATGATAGTCAACAATAAAAAAATATTTTTTTAAATGAAAGATAGTACAGTGCACACTCACACATATAGCAATACCACACTTAATTAGAAACTGCTCCACCAGTCCTTCAGCTGGCCACAGCACAGCCTCATGTAATGGATTTCAGATGGAAGGGACTTTGGCTGTATTACAAAACCTACATACCATGCAACAGCCTGTGTACCTCAATTTAGGGCTTTTATTTAAGGGTATAACTTCCATGACATCCCCTTCCTCCTATGTAGGTTAAACTATATTACAGTTTAATACAACCACTGTAGGAGGACAGAAATAAAGTAGTAAAAACATCCACAGATGCCTGGGGTTATCTGGGAAAGGAGCCTTACACAATTTGTAACTTTTGTTACCAAGAAAAAGTTTCCTGTCTATGCTTTTCAAATATGGCAGTGATACTTGTTGAAAAAATAACATATAAGATATTAAGATAAACAATGCAATATTAAGCTATTTTATGGCAAGGACTAAATTTTAAGCATTTGTGTCCATAGTGGGCTATCAAAATGAAGGCTACAGAACTCAAGTTGTCTTTTAAAAAAGTAAACAGAAACAAATATCTGGATAAATGAAAGACAAATTCTGCCACCATGCAGCTATGTGACCTCCATCAGTGCTTATATTCTCTGGGCCCCTGGGCCCTGACTAGTGTGGAGACTGAATGGGAGGATCTCTAAGATTATTCCAGCTCAAAAATTCCATGACGTTCCCAAGAGCTTCTGGACAGAATTTAATTGTTAAGACTATCATTTATTATTCTCTTAGCTACTTTAGATTATTCCTGACTTAATTTTTTTAAATTTCTTAATTATCGTCAAAATAGTTTTATCACAATCTTCTAATGAGACCTATCTTCTACTTTCTAAATTATCATTAGTGAGTTCAGAGATATTGACCACATTTCAGTAGTTATTACATCCAGCTTTCTTTACATTGTATAATTCGTACACTTTCACATTTTATGTCATCACAGCAACTGGATGGCTTCATTGGAACTCACAATAAAATTGTCACACCTGCCCTGGGAGGGATCTCCCACCAACCAGGGGTACATGGTGAGTATTAAAGAAGGAGGGCATGGCAGACTCTTCTACAAACTGGAACTGAGGCACTACAGGGGTATATCTCGCCTCATATTTATCATCCTAAATGGGAGAGCTGAGAAAAGCACACCACCGTCTGACAGAAGTAGCTGAGGCATAACCCGAGTGAAAAAGCTCTTAAGACTTGTAAGGCACCCTGCCTAGTGTGGCTCGGAGGATTGAGCACCGGCCTGTGAACTGAAAGGTTACCGGTTTGGTATCCAGTCAGGGCACATGCCTGGTTATGGGTAAGGTCCCCAGTTGGGGGCATGAGAGAGGCAACTGATCGATGTATCTTTTGCACATTGACGTTTCTCTCCCTCTCTTCCTCTCTCTAAAAGTAAATAAATAAAATCTTTAAAAAAAAAGAAAGATTTGTAAAGGCACACAGAGTTGGCATGTACAGAGAAGCTCTGATAAAACCCACCTAAGGCTTTCTCATCTGTATGTGCTAAGGCCAGGCTTTCCATGTATGTAACCAAGGCTTCAAACACAAACTGTTCCACCAGAGACTCTTCTTCCCTATAAAATAAAGAATACTGATTCTCACATAAGGAAACAATAAAGCAGAAAAATGAGGACAAAAAAGTAATGTTATTAAACAATAAATACATTAACTTTGTTTTTAAAAAATGGCTCAAATGTTTTAAAACATAAAACAACCTAAAATACTTGTCAAAGAAAACCTCCTCAAGAGCAGACCAAACACAACAAATATCAAAAGAGGCAGCCCTGGCTTCTTCTCTGTACACAACTCCCCCTCCCTCCTTCTCTTTTATCTGCAATTGCTTACAGCACATAATCTGAGAACTGCTGTTCTGACCATATTTCCACACATATAATTAAAATTAAATGTAGCAGAAAAGACTACCTGATACTGCTTCTATACTCTTTTAAAATAAAGGAATTTTAAAAGCTCTCAACCTATCCAAAAATAAGTCAACACCAAGAGTTAACTCTAAGCCTTTTACAAGCATATCCAGTAAATGTAAATGTCTGTGGACCACTTATACAGCGTAAATTCATGGGTTGGCCAAGGACAGAAGCCAGATCTCTCACTAAAAAATATGATCTTTAATAACATAGGACAGTAAATGATTAAGTATACAAAATGACAGGTATAGGCACTAAGTCTCATAGGAATTCAGAGAACACTAAGAGTAAACAGTACTAGTTGTGTGAGGAAGTGCTGGGTCAAAGCACAGCCACTGGGAAGGAGCATTTTCCTGGAACAAACAAAACCAGAGTGGTGCTGGAGAGCTGGGAGGACTTAAAACCAGAATTGCAAACTGTTATTTGGTTTAGCAGAAATGTCATCCAAATTTGTTTTTTTAATGAATCCCAGGAGGGACAGGGTCTTGAAAGGTACGTATCTCCCCCAATGTTGAACACTCAAATCTGACACTGAAAAATAAAGGATACTACCAATAAATGAACGGTATGGGCAAGGACATGGAGGGCAAGGTGAAAAACACAGGTGTCAGCAAGCACACTGGCAAAGCTGGGAGGTTCATTTGGAAGAGCAATTTAGGGTGAGACTGCAAAAGTTGGAGCTGAAATGTAGAGGTCGTCCAAGGTCAGACCAAGTACAAGTGTTTTTATCTTGGCCACCAAAACCAGTTAAAGTAGGTAGGCTGAGAAACGACATGACAAAATGATACTCCAAAACTGGTCTCTTTAAAGGTGTGCAGAATAGTTCATTATCATGCAGAAAGGAAACATTAGAACTTTTAAGACCTCAAAATATGGATCTCAGGTACCTTTTCTCAAAGAGACACTTGGGATGTGGTCCAAAAATTGAGAGAAAAGGAAACAGAAGACCAAGCAAAGAAACATCCAAGAGGAGGGTCAAGGAGAGCCACACAAGAAAGTCAAGCAGGAACCCAGAAAAGAGACTTGTTGACAGCTGTCTCCATGAGGATACCACAGTATGGGTTTTTTGATCTGGTGAGCTTCATCTAAATTCTTCTTTTTGGGAATTTTTGGTCTACCCACCAAGCCTACAATGACCATATACTTGGAAGTTTTTCTCCTGTTCATGTTCAGCCTGCTGCAGCAGACAGTGCTAATTTCTACCACAGAGAATACAGCCGTGACCTGCTCCTGACAGACCGGGGTAGGACACTGGGAACTAAGAAGTAGAAATTAAAGGGCAGTCCATACCCTCTGAAGATATTTCTCCCAGATTATCAGTTGCTGGTCTACTTCACATCATTCTGGACAGCTCTGCTTTCCAGAATTAATTACAGACTTTGTTGATGTACTGTAATTCCTTGGCAGAGGCTCCTGAAATTTCTCAGAAAAGCTGAAGCTAGTTTCCATTTGGCAGAGAATCTCCTGGGATCCATCACCTAACAGTGAAAACACTACCACATGCTTACAGTTGTGTCTATGCTTACTGCTTTCCAAAACTCAAACCTATAGACTTTAGGACACATATAAAAATGAAACAAAAAAGAAGAGCAAGGGAATAAGTAATATAAATTTCAGGGTAATGATTAACTTATGGTAGGGAAGGTTCTAAAATATTGGTAATATTCTATATCTTAATCAAGTTAGTAAGTAAAAACTTCTTTTATTATTATTATTCTATAAAATTTACAAATTTTTAAAAGAGGTGTAATTGATATATAACATTATATTAGTTTCAAGTGTACTGCATACTGATTTGATATTTGTATAAATAACAAAATGATCACCAGTCTACTTAATATCTAACACCATATCATATATTTACCTAATGTTTTCTTCTATTGATAAGAACTTTTCAGATCTATTCTCTTAGCAATTTTTAAATATGCAATGCAGTATTATTCACTACAGTCACAATGTTGTATATCACCTCAATGTAACTTATTTATAGCTAGAAATTTGTATCTTTTCACACCTTTACCCATTTCACCCATCTCCTCCCACTGCCTGGGGCTACCTTAATCTCTTTTCTGTATCTATGACACTTTGTAAAAGTTACACATATAAATAATATTATCAGTATTTGTCTTTCTCTACCTGATTTATTTCACTTAGCATAATGACATCTAAGTTGATCCATGGTGTCTCAAATGGCATGATACCCTTTTTCTTTATACCTGAGTAATACTACGTAGTGTGTATATATAACATATCTTTATCCCCTCATCTATCAGTACACATGCTGTTTCCGTGTCTTGGCTATTATAAATAATGCTGAAATAAACATGGGAGGGCATATATCTTCTTGCGTTAGTGTTTTCATTTACTTTCAATAAGTACCTATAAGTGGGGTTGCTTAAATATGGTACTTCATTTTTTAATTTTGGGGGCAGTGGGGGACTGCCAAACCATTTCCCAATTTACATTCCCATCAACAGTACACAAGGATTCCTTTTCTCAACATCCTTCCAACACTTGTTATTCCTGGTCTTTTTGATAACAGCCATTCTAACAGGTATGAAGTGATATGTCAATGTGGTTTCTGTTTGCATTTCCCAGATGATTACTGATGCTGAATATCTTTCATATACCTGTTGGTCACCTATATGTCTTCTTTTGAAATATGCCCATGTAAATATTTTAATGACATTGCTTGTTTTGTTGCTGTTGAGTTGTATAAGTTCTTCATATATTTTGGATATTAACCCTCTTATTGAACATAGAATTAGCAAATATATTCTTCAGGTTGCTTTTTCATTTTGTTGAATGGTTCCTTTGCTATGCAGAAGCTTTTTGTTTAATGGTTTCTGAACACATGTTCGTTTTTGCTTCTGGACTCAGATCCAAAAAATCACTACCAAGACTGATGCCAAGCAGCTTATCACTATGTTTTCTTCTAGGAATTTTATGGTTTCAGGTCTTAACATTCAAATCTTTAATCCATTTTCAGTTAGGTTTTGTGCATGGTGTAAGATGTGGTCCTGTTTCATTCTTTTGCATGTAGCTATCCAGTCCTCCCAACATCATTTATTGAAGTGACTGCTCTTTCCTCATTATATATTCTTGGTTCCATTGTTGTAAATTAACTGACCACATACATGGGTTTATTTGGGGGATCTCTAACCTGTTCCACTGATCTAAGTGTCAGTTTGCATATCAACACCATACTTTTAAAATTACTATAGTTTTAAGAAATAAATAAAATAAAATTACTAAAGTTTCATAGTATAGTTTAAAATAAGCAATGTGATGCCTCCAGCTTTGTTCTTTTTTGGGATCTTTGGTTGTTCCATACAAATCTGGTGATTTTTTTGTACTGTATCCTTGAAAAACACCAATGGGATTTTGATGGGGATTGTATAAAATCTGTATATTGCTTTGGGAAGTATGGCCATTTTAACCATGTTGACTCTTAAATCCATGAACATGGATATCTTTCCATTTCTTTGTGTCTTCAATTTCTTTCAGTAATGTCTTGTAGTTTTCAGTTTTTAGGTCCTTCATATCCTTGTTAAATTTATTCCTAGGTATTTTATTCTTTTTGTTGCGATTACAAGTGGAATTGGTTTTGATTTTGTTTTTTTCCTGAAATTTCATTGTTAGTATATGGGGACACAACAGAATTTTGAACACTGATTTTGTATCCTTCAAACTGGCTGCATTTATTTACTGTTTCTAACAGGGTTTGTGTGTATGTGTGTGGGGTGGGGTGTCTTTGGGGTTTTCTTCATAAAGAATCATGTCATCTACAAAAATAACAATTTCACTTCATTCCCAATTTGGTTGTCTTTCATTTGTTTCTCTTGCCTGACTGCTCTGGCCAGGACTTGCAGTGCTAAGTTGAGTAACAGTGGTGAGACTGGGTATCCTTGTCTGTTCCAAATCTTGGAGGAAAAGCTTTCAGGTTTTTTGCCACAGAGTATGTTATTAGCCGAGGCTTTGTTATATATGGCACATAATATTTTTAATAAGCAATGCTAATTGAATGAACAAATAAATACTATTATCACTTTAAGTCAAGGACTAATGATCTTTTCTTGGACCTTTACAACAGCCCCTTCATTGGCTCTCAGTCTTGTCCCACTCAGATTCACAATCCCTACAGCTATCGGCAGGTGAATTTAGTACAATATCTAACCATGCCACTCCCTGTTCCCATATTCCAGGGATTCGTCATCAGGGGTGGTAACCTATGTTTCTTAACTCAACAGACAAAGGCTCCTGGTTGGCCTCACTATGCTCCCTTCCAAGCTTCAAACTCCAGTTTATACAAATATAAAATGTCCTTATCTTCTTATGTATCATCCTATTTCATATCTGAAAAGCTCTAGCTGATTTCCATTCATCCTTTAGTCTACTCTCAACTACAAATGCTACAGGAAGCTTTCTCTAACTTGCTCTTACTGTGTGAGATACTGGCTTCAAGTGCTCCAAAAGACCCAGTATTGTCTTTTGTTGTATTTAAAAGATTGCTGTGGTATTAGGTTTGTATGCATTTCTCAGCAGTTTCTGAGCTTCATGACTACAAACTGCATTTTATTTCATTGTTTTAATCCCCAGAAAATAGTACAGCATCCAGCGTGCACATACTGAATACCTGATGCATGAATACATAGACACATGAACACCATGTAACTTTTCCCAATCACTACAGATAATCTGAAGAACTTGTTTTACACTCTCCTGTCTGTCATGTGGTTTACTTACCTGAATTCCTTATAGATATTATTAAAAGCAAGTGATGCTCCTAGCCTCTTGAAAGCATTGGGGTGAAGTGCAAAGCTGTACAGTCGCTTGAAAAGAGACTTGGTGTTTACTGAACTTTTCTCCTGCTGCTGTGGTGTTGTCTGTTTAATGGACCATTTGAGGAATTCTCGAATACACTGACCACAAAAATCTCTCAAAGTACTGTCAATGGGGTCAACGATTCCATCCTAAAACAAAGAATAAAACAACAACTGAATACCCTGGTCAGTCTCTGAGCGTAACTAGAGTATGTTATAAAAACTTACAGCACTATTCAAGAAAAAATATACACTAGTAATACCAATCTGATCTGTCTAGTACGTAAATTCTAATAATTTCCTTTTGACATAATAACAACACTTTCTTTTTAAAAATACAGAAACTGAAAATGCATAAAAAAAGGGCCTACTTTAATTAGCAGTCTTAACAAAGCAGTCTTTCCCTTCCCTGAAGAAGCACAATGGCCACATTCTAGACATTTTTGTTGTTGATTTGACCTTATAACAGTATCTGAGATGCTTTATTTATTGAGGTTAAAGAGTAAGACCCTTGCCAGTTCCAAAGAAATTGTACTGCTACATAAAGAAAAATCCCATGGAAAAGTGGTTTTGAAAATATGACTTTCTATAAGAGCAATCTCCATAAACACAATCTCTAAATACCTGAACAAAGAGCTAAGGAAATCTGAATTTTTTTGTTTCCCTATAGGCATTATTTCCTCTCAGATCTACAGAGGAAAAGTTTAACTTGAAAAAGTACACTGAATACTGAAATAAGGGAGTACTTTCTGCCTAACATTTCCAGTTATTCGCTACATGAAAAACCTTTGTTTACAGTGTTGATTAGAATTCAAGAAGGTAGTAATCTATGGAAATGAGAAGAGGCGTAATTTACTGCTTCTCAGAGTAAAGTTATATAATGTATGTGTTCACATTAGGAAGCAAACGATTCTTAATAGAGGACCAACAGATGCTTTTTTGCTTGAGCGCTGTACTGTCAATTTCACATTTCCTCCTTTATCTTTTCTTTCTTCAAATATCTCATTTTATGCTATCATTATCTTACATGGTTTCTTTCTGAAGCCCTTACTTAAGCTAATCTCAAGGTAAAAAAAAGAGGGAAAAAATAGCTAGAATTGAACTTCAGAATAGAAACATTAAAATAAATCAATCTGAAGGTAAAGAAGCCAGAAATTAAATTTAATTTAATATGTTTATGTGAAGTTTGATACACACAAAGCTAATCTATGATAATAAAAGTCAGAGTGGTAATTTCTAAGTCAAAGGCAGTCTATACTAATTTTATATAAATGGCATGTTCTGTACCTACTCTTTTGTGTCTGGCTTCTTTTATTCAAGTTAATGTTTTTGAGACTCATCCAGATATTACATGTGTCACTAGTTCATTTTTTAATATTCAGTGTAGTATGAATATATTAGTTTATGTATCCATTATCCTGTTATTTTCAGTACTGGGCTCATTATAAATAAAGCTGCTTTAAGCTTAAAAAAACTTAATGTGTTTATTATAGGCAGGATTCACTGGTAGATACTGCAGAGAAATAAACCACAGATAAAATTATGTCCCCATCCAAATAAAAGTGTTCAGTAACTCCCCACTCCCCACAACATGGCATCCATCCAGTAAGGGTCACTCTACGAGTGAAAGGAGTACTATTGATAATCACACACACAACAGGCATAAAAACCAGGACGATCCTGGGCAAACCGGAATGTATGTTCACCCTACCTACGATGTTCTGCTATTTTGCCCCAACACACCTTCCCAGTCCACCTTTTACAATGCTACAATGAAAGCAAAACTCAAAACACCTAATTCCTCATAAACACACCAACCACCTAATGCTTTCATTTCCTCTGTCTGGATGCCCTTGTCAAATTCCCTATTTCCTCTAGCTTACTTTAACTTAACAGAAAGTAACACACAGATTCAAACTGGAATCAATTTGTAAAAATACATAATTAAAGGACTTTGGACAAACTTACCACGTTTACTGGCTTTTGATTCCAAAGTCAATACATGGTTAAATAAAACTTACAGGCTAAGATGACAGGTAAAATCAAATAAGATGACATTTAATGGGTCAAATTTAAAGTTATTTGTACAAGTTCAGAAAATTATAATAAAATGACTGTAAAAACATGCTAAGGCTTTAGCTGACCTCATTTTTTCTACCTTTAGTGAACCTATAACTAAATCTTAATATTCTACTACCTTTATGGTCTCAGGACGGTTTTATGTATATGGTCAACTACTGTATCTAGGGTCCTTGTTAAATCTGAATGCAGGAGAAAACTGGATAAGCTCAAAAAAATCCTTTTACTCTAAACTGAATTATTGTACTATAGATATTTTTAAAAGAAGGCTATTACAATTCTGATAAAAAAACATTCTTACTCCTTCCACCCTCAACCCCCAACCATAGCCTTACTATAAATGAAGTTTGTTAAATTTATATCCATTCTCCCAAAAGTGAGAAAACAAATTAAAATGTGAATATTTTCTTGCAGATGTTTAAAAGTATCACTTAAGCAAATAAATATGGTATCCTGATTATTAAAATGTCATTTTACCAATTCTCTAAAACAAAAGAAAAAAGATAGTATGATCTAGCTAAATTTTATTATTTTTGTACCTTGACTGTAACTTTACTTGAAGAACTAAATATACATTAAAATATAACTAGTCAGTGGGATAAGCATGAAGAGTCAACCATTACTCACCAATATTGCTTCCAATAAGGCGACAGTATCCTGACTTTCAAATTTCTTATTGTTGGTGAACCAGTGAATCAGTTGCATAACTAGTGGCTCGTATAGTTGCCTTGTCACCTGAAGAAAAAAAAATACTAGAATTTACTTTCTTCACATTAATTTTATGTTGGAAAAGGGTTCTATATATGGCAGAGGCAAAATTAAGTGATAATACTAGCATGGTTTTATTAGTTTCCTTTTCTAATTAAGTTCCATAGGAGAACGAACAGATTCTTCCTATTTTCTCCTTCCTAAATGTTCAGCAAAGAAAATTATATACACTAAAACTCATTGTTCATCTAAGTAAGAGGGCAATTTAGGGTAAACATTACTTTTTTAATATTCCCCTTTATTAATTTGATCTTGAACATGCACCTGAGGTATTGTGGATCAGAGACATCATCATTACTTAACTAAAAAGCAAACAATGACTTCATGATTCCCTATGCTCTGATTCACACACTTTCAGTGACAATAAGAAAGGCAGACTTCAAAACTTGTATCATTGGTGAAGACAGCTGCCTCTCCCACTACTGCCAAAAGTAAGAAAAAAAATCCTTACTCCTTGGAGATGAAATGGAAGAGATGCTGAGTTCTCACTCTAAACTTCCAGGATGTACATAAAGTCTCTCTAGGGGCCAGACAGCTCTGTGGGTCTCTGGCTTTTACAATCCAGGGTGTCTTCCAACCTGGGTTCCTCCCCTCTAAAAGGAAATGCCCAAGGAAACAGTGCTTATCTTTCTGGAACCTTGGGAGTTAACTTAGTGGCCTAGTCTAGTATGACCATGTGATCATCTTAGGAGAGGGGAGGTTTACTATCCTTTTGATTCAGAGCACTTAACTAGATAAACGGTTACAGATCTAACCCTAGTTATATATGAAAAGTAAAATGTTTGCAGTGAAAGTGAAGTGAAACATTCCACATATTTAAATATTATATATTTCTATGTCTCAATGGTTAGGGCTCCTACAGGAGCACTGAGAAATCCAGGAGGATTTTATCTCCCAACTGATGCTGAGTTCAAGAACGAAGCACCTTGGTATGAGTACTACCACCTCAAAAACCATGTAAAATGTTTCAGGACTCAGACCAAACAACACAGAGACCTCTTGCAGCTGGATATTGTTCTAGTAAAAAAAAAACAACTTTCTAACCTTCCTTTGAAGAAATTTTTAGGATTAATCAAAATAAAAGGGTCTTACCTTACAGTTTGAAAATTTAAACTGGTCTTAAAGTATCACTTTTTTCTTCAAAAGAATTATACTGTTTTACCCTTAGTACATAAGAAATATTTGTATGTGTACACACATACAACACACACACACACCCTTACTGTAGAAAACGTAGAAAAACCATTCATCTACAATACTAACCCCGTAAGGTAACCACTGTTAACGTTCAAAATGGTTGTTAACTTTCGAAATATTTTTTATACACATTTAAATGTATGTATATACATGTATATACACATACCTGTGTGTAAAAATACACTTTTTTGTAACCACTTTTCCTCTTAATTTTGAATGTTTTCCTTATACATATATAAACTACATCAATATTTTTATTAGTGGCCCAATATTTCATATATGGCTATGCCATGATCCAGTTACCCACAGCTTGCTATTAGAACTGCAGGTATTTCTAATGTGTGACTAACATAAAGAAATCATAGTGAAAAGTATTACACACTACTCTGAGTACACTGCTGGGAATGAAACTATTGGACAAGGGCTGCAGGTCACTAAGCTTTCTGCTCTGCCTGCTACAGAGTCCATGCAAACCTACACTCTCACCAGCCAGAATTCACAGGGCACGCTCCCTACATGCTTGACAATATCAACACTGTCAATTTTTTAAATATTTCACAAAAGCTGAAAATGAAATCATTTTAATATCCTTTTTTTACTAAAAATATTTTTAAATAGTTCATTGGCCATATATACTTCTTTATGAGCTGTCTATTTTTGTTCTTTATCCTTTGCCCTATTTTAGATCTTATACCTTCAGTAGAATGTAGCAAAAACATTTTTCCCACAATGTATATGTTAAAATTGTGGAGTTTGTGCCATTCAGTAGTTTCAAACATTTGTAAAGTCAAACTATCACTATATTAGCATATTTCTTCTATATATTTGCTTTCGGTATCTTGTAGGAAAATCTCCCTTCCTATGCAAACTTTATGAAAGGACAATTTTTTGGATGCCTTTCTTTAATGTAATAATAACAAAATCCAGCCACATCAAATTTTGTAAACAAAAGAAAGCATTTTTGAATGCTATGATCCTACTTTTTAAAAATAAAACAAAATACACATGCATGTCTGTAAAAATGTGTTGGGGAATAAGAGTGGGAAAGAGGTGACAACATGGAGTTTCACTTTTAGCTTCGTATGTTGCTATATTAAGGCATTTTATCAATGAAAAAGACTATCCCAATTCAAAGATACAAACAGATGCTATAAATTCACTACATTTTTCTATAATAGATTTAGTTTCAGTTTTTCCTTCTAAATCTTTTCAATTCGAGATTAATTTTTCATGTTAGTCAACTGGCCTAATATGATTTAGTAAATGACCATTTCTCACTAACTTAAAATGTCCTTTCTACCAAACATGCAATCTTTATGCATGCATGCATCCACTTCCCAACCACCGGACACCCCACTGAACTATCTGCGCAGTAGTTCAACCCTGTTATAATTAGCATGGTTTCTTTTTAACATCTGGTAGAGTAAGACTCCCTTCAGCACTCTACCCTTTCAAAATTTTCTTCAGATTACTTTTGGGGTTCAAAATGAACTTAATTGTGGCTTTTTGCTGGAATGCTACCAAACACTGACTGACTTGGGAAGAACTGGCATCTTTTTTCAATGCTGATTCTTCTAACTTAGGCACATAACATATTCATTTTATATTCATAAAATGTTTGCCTGGCATATTGAAATTTATTGCTAGATTATATACATAGATAGATATAGATGGATAGATATATAGATACAGATATAGACAGATATAGATATAGGGGGTATGTCCAGAAGGTATCCAGTCACGTAATATGAAAAACAGAGACATTTACTGAAGAAAGTACAAGCTACAAGAAACACTGAACATAGGACAATGACGTCTCTGTCCCCTTCAAAGCAGGCACCTTGGGACCTCACACAGTTCTCCCAATTGCCATCAGGTGTCCTGTTAAATCTTCCTGAATCTCATCGATGGTCTGAAATCTCTTCCCTTTCAAAGGTGATTTTAGTTTTGGAAAAAGCCAGAAGTCGCAGAGCGTCAAATCTGGGCAGTAGGGTGGCTAAGTCACCTGGGTCACCAAAAAACTCTGTACAAGGCAACATGCATGAGTGGGCACACTATCGTGATGAAGCTGCCAATCACCAGGTGCCCATAGCTGCAGCCTTCGGGATCATCTGAATAGTTTCCGCAGAGGAATGTTTAAGCTTAAAGCAAAATTTGATGCAGATCTGATGCTCTATTTGCTCAGTCATTTTGAATGTGATGGCTGCATGGTATACATGCTCACTCAGCAGCATCTACCACCCCCACTGACTAGTACAGTGAAGTCATCATTGTTCATGTGTGCGCATTCCAGTCCACTCTCCTTGGCTGCCACGTTACACTGATGTCGCGCAAACCACTCTCATTATATTAACAATGGCTGGACTTTTTCTGGGCAGACCTCGTGAGTGAGTGTGTGTGTAAATTCTATTACGAATGGGATGTTGTAAGCATATTTTTCACGTGGTCAGTACTAATATATGATGTATATGAGGATACTGACATGTAAGCATTTATTAGCTCCCAACTTTATTAAGGCTTAGAGTTTATCAATTGATACCCTTGAGATTTCCAGATTGTTAAAAAACTGTATTCCAAATAATAATCTTTTCTCCTTCCTTTCTAATGTCCTACCCTCAAGAAACTCACAGCTTGAGTGAGAAGCCAGATACTAAAAACTGTAAATAACTAACTAAATATAACTGAAGCTATACTGAGCAACCAACAACTCCAAGCCATAGGTACTGCTCCTGCAGGTCTAGGAGGCACCTATGAACAAGCCAAATCACTGTTTACCATAGGTTTCTGTCCAGGCCAAAGCACAAGGCAGCACTCGTGCTTCAGGTCTGGGGGGGATTTGGTTGTGACATTCAGGTAGACATTCTTTAACATATTAAAATAATACTAAACAATTCCTAGTTTACGAGGAGCTAACAAATGCCCTTTGGGTTTCTATAGAGGTGATCACTGCTTCTGAAATCCTTTCTGTGGTAAATCTCCAGTTCTAACCAAAAATCCTGTTTAATCATTATGCATCTTAATACTGCTGGATTGTATTCATTCATATATATTGAAGAATTTTCCATTTATACTTTTGAATTTTTCATTTCATTTTCTTTTTTATCTGTGCACACTGCTATTAGAGTTATACAAGCTTCATAAAATAAACTGAGAATTCCATTGTTTTCTGCTGTCATGAAGACATGTAAGAATTTGCCCATAAAGTCATCAGGAACAGGCCATTTGCCAACATTTCCAATCTCATGGCTACTGCGTGAGTTCCTACATGTGAGGGGCGATAGTTTATTCAGCTTTAGATGCCTAGACTCAATGCTAACTAGAAGAGCGATTCCCAAACTTTGTGGTACGTGAAAAATCACCAGGACAGCCTTCAAAAGTCACAATCCCCAGGTCAAATTCCTGTGGGATTAAATCAGAGTCTGGGGGTAGTAGCCAGGCAGCAGTATTTTTTTTTGTTTTTTTAAGATCCCCAGGTAATTCTAAAGAGAAGCAAAATGTGATGTTCACTGAGCTAGACAGAAGTTAAAAAACTTTTTTTTGCAACTGTTTCAGATTCAAAGTCAATCACTTACTTGATCTACATCACATGCAAGTCGAAGTAGCACAGGAAAAGTTCGCTTATAGAGTTGGTACATGGGTGGGGAACCCTGAGCTCCTTCAGGTATTTGAGTGGCTTTTCCCAACATAAACATAACCATGCTATGTAAAAGTTCACAAGCTGCAACCTAAAATAGGCCAGGAGTTCAAGAAAGTTTAAGTTTTCAAGTTAAGAAGAGAAGAATATTTTAAAATAATATGCAGTATAGGCCTTTAAAAAAAAAACTATCATACCCAAATATAAATTAACTGGATGAAGTACTTATTGTTGTACAAAATTAATGCTTTTCTGTTCACTTTGATCTTTACCCAAGAGTTAAAAACTGAAATTTAGAAGCTTCAGGTACTGAGACTAATACATTCATAAGAAATATATTTCAATGCTGCCATATAACAGAACTTTCCTTCATTTGTTAGCACATTTTCAATTATCACTACTTTAATGAATATTTGAAGCATTCTGAAAATTTACAAATTAAAAGAAAAACCTAAAATTATGTGTCTAATCTCTCTGGTTAAGAAGATAACCAAGCACAGACTGAAAAACCACTTCTACATGCCCTTTGTACTACATTTTCTAGTATACAGTTTTTGGTATATTAATGTTTTGCCAGATTATTATCTAATAAGATGACTTACGTTTAACTTTCACTTATCAATGACATTTACTTCTGATAATTAAGTATTTTCTAATTACTATATTATAGAGAATATAAAATTAATAATACTGGAATGGCTGAAATATATTACCTATTTCCTAACAAAAATGTCTCAATAACAAAAGACTCTAAATAATGAGTGGAATGAAATATAAAAGTACTTTAGTTTGTCTGTCACTAGCAGAAAGAGCTAGTTCTGTAACCCGAGGCAAGAATATATCCAGGTAAATGACAGGCTTCATGTCTTTAAATGGTACTGCAAAACTGAGTCTTTTTTCTCTATCCCATGATACATATTTCTTCATCATTTCATCTGAGGATGCAGCTGTTAAAAAAGATTAAGAAGAGCATTTTTTTCATTCAAAATCATTCTATTTCATTAGTGAAACCAAAGTACTTTGTTATTCTTTTAAGTTAGGCACTTTATTCATCATTCCTTTTTTTTTACTTCACACATGTAACTACAACATTAGAGATCACTGTTATACTGTTTTTGAATCTAATTTAAAGTAATATTATTTTTAAATAAGTCTAACAGTCTGTGATGTTAAATTTTCAATTCCAGCAGGCTTAAGGCAGTCTGTGGAAAAATGATAAATAATATTCTTATCAAAAATCTCTTTACAACACTATTTTCCCAATATAAGCTGTAATTTCCTAAAATAACCAAAAATCACTAGTATGTTTAATATGAAATTTCGAAAGCAAAAATAAAGATGAACTTTTACTAGAGCAAAAATGTTAATTCTCACCAAAAACACTCTAACAATATCCAAATATTAAAAACACTAGGTTTAAAAAATTTTGACTTTGAATTTCTGACATAATGTTTAATATAGAAAAGAATGTCGAAATAGAGTCTGTTTTAAAACAAAAAATATACTTAACATTTCAAACTAAAACATTTTCCCCTGCAGTATATTAAATAATTCAGATTGCTTGGGTACAATCAAAGCACTTCATTAGGCAATTATTCTTTGTAATCTTATTTGAAAATACGTAAATAACATAAAGGAGTAAATATCCGAATATACCATGATCCACATACATCTAAATTCAAGTACAAATATATCTATAGAGGTTACTTTATTTTAAAGAAAAGTTATTTACCTGTTATTAGATTTTTGCTTACTTTTCCTCCTAGAGTGCCAAGCATCTGTACTACTCTAATCCGTATTTCTTCTAAGGATAGTGCTTCATTCTGCAATTGAACAATTGCATTACATGTGATGTTAACCGAGTTAAAAATTAAAGATAATTATGAGAGATGAGAAAAACTGTTTTACAACCTTCTCTACTGTTACTGTCTTCCAATCGTTCATTATATCTTACACAGCACTGCTCTTAATTTTAATGGAAATTCGTGAAGTCACATCTCTTCCAATTTTGCAGTTAAATGTCCATTTCTTAGTCCAAAGTTTTAGCAGAACCCTTCACACCCTTAAAAGATACTAAGGATTCCCCATAAGAGCCTGAAAATTGGTCATATTTATCAATATTTATCATATTACTAGTTAAAACTTAGAAGTTATTTAAATAATTATTTTATTTAAAAAAAAACTAAACCCATTACATGATAACAAATGAAATATTTTTAGGAAAAGTAACTATACAGGGTGGGGCAAAAGTAGGTTTACAGCTGTGAATATGCAAAACTCAAAATTTATTCTTGTATTATTATTCATTAATTATTGTATTATATCCATATGAACTATAAATCTCCTTTTGTCCCATCCTGTATTTTCCAAACAAACAGACAAAAAACCTTAGAAAGATGGAATTGTTTACTTTATTGTCAGGCTCACTAGAAGATAGTTCTTGTAATGTGCTGTTAGAGCTATATTTGGAAGCTAGAGAAGGAAGAAGTAGTATTTTGATATTCCTTGCAGATGATTGTGATTACTCTTTGACAGTACACCAAAACTAAACAAGCGGTAGTTTCTTAGAGATTAATTACAATGAGAAATCTGAAACTCTATCATTAAATATTATATACCTCATTACATTAAAATCCACTGGTTTATCTTGCACATTGAGTGGATTTTTTTTACCCATGCATGGTTTGATAACATAAAATATTGATCATCTGAAGTTACTGGTTCACTGTGTTATTCAGATCTACTCAGTACTGACATATTTCTTTATATAAGCAAAAAAAAAAAAATCATACTTGGTAATATTACCACCAATGTCACCAGAAAAATCTTTTTTAAGTATTGAGGAGCTGTCAAGCTCATAGTGATGATTACTAGTTTTCCATCACTAGTTTTAAAATTTTGATTTTAACTTTCACATAACTTCTTAGATTTCATTATTACCAACAAATATTCTCAAGATGTTTTCTTTAAAGTGACAGGTGCACTCCTAATTTCATAAAAAACGTTTGCCAAATACTGATTAGCCAGTATGTCTGTCATGTGTTCTTTTATGATGTTCTTGGGGGAAAAAAATGTGGTTACCTTACTTCAAAACTCAAAGAAAGCATCACACAAGTGATTTCCTGAAGACAACTATCACACTTCACTATGCAGCAGATTCTTTATGAAAACTCCCAGTTTTATCACACAGAATATTAAAAAGATGTGTGCTCAAGGGTCAAGATTTAATAAAATGTGAAGGAACCAACAGTGTTACCCATCATCACCCATAGTCCAAATGTCAAGAAGTAAAAGTAGTTTTGACTTAGTACACTGAAAATGAAAAAACGCTGTCCTAGGGAACAGAGGTGGTGTGTCTATAAAGAAATTTTATTTGCAAAACTGGAGAGAAGCTCAAATACTTTTACCTTATTTCATGTATATGATAATTTTTAAAAATTAGACAACCATTTCTAATTTCATTCAAGTCTCTCAACCTGAAGCTGTCAAAAATAATGAGGTAAGAGTTTATCTTAGACTTTGCATTATCAGTTCCAGACAGTAATAATTTTTCAAGTTTTTATATTCCAAAGCAAGAATACTCAAAATAGCATGATACTGGCAGAAAAACAGACATACACACCAACGGAACAGAACTGAGAACCCAGAAATAACCCACATAAAGGGGCAAATAATTTTTGCAGAGGGGTCAAAAATATACAATGAAGAAAAGAAAGTCTCTTTAATAAATGGTGCCAGGAAAATTAAAAACACACACTGTGTAAGATTAAAGATAAGGAGAGATTCTTAAAAGCAGCAAGAGAAAAGGAGACAGTGACCTACAAAGGAGTTCCTATAAGAGTCTCAGGTGATTTCTCAAAAGAAACCTTATAGGCAAAAAGGGGCTAGAAAGAAGTATTCAAAGTCAAAAAAGCCAAGGACCTACAACCAAAATTACTCTATCATTTAGAATGGAAGGGCAGATAAAGTGCTTCCCAGATAAGGTAAAGTTAAAGGAGTTCATCATCAGCTTTTATTATATAAAATGTTAAAAGAGCTTATCTAAGAAAAAGAAGATGATCAGAACTATGAACAACAAACTCACAACTATCAATAACTGAACCTAAAGAAAAACCAGAAAGAAAAACAAACTAAACAAACAACTAGAACAGGAACAGGATCACAGAAATGGAGATCACATGGAGGGTTATCAGTGGGGAGGGGGAAGGGGAGGGAGAAAATAGGGGGAAAAGGTACAGGGAATAAGAAGCATAAGTGGTAGGTACAAAATAGACAGGGGGAGGTTAAGAATAGTATAGGAAATGGAGAAGCCAAAGACCTTATATGTACAAGCCGTGGATGTGAACTAGGGAGGAGGGGAATGTGGTGGGAGGAGTGGTGCAGGGAAGAGGGGAGTAAAGGGGAGTAAAGGAAATGGGACAATTGTAATAGCATAATCAATAAAATATACTTAAAAATAGTAATTAAATAAAGAAGATGTGGTACATACATACAATGGAATACTACTCAGCCATACAAGATGAAATTCTGTCATTTGTGACATGGACAGATTGTGAGAATATCACGCTAAGTGAAATAAGTCAGACAGAGAAAGTCGAGAACCATATGAATTCACTCATATGTGGAATATAAAACTGAAAGCAACAAATGAGCGAACGAGAGAAACAAAAATTCATAGATACAGACCACAGTATGGTGGTTACCAAAGGGAAAGGGGAGGGGAGCAAAGGGCAAAGAGGGTAAATATGTGATGATGAAAAGAAGTTAAACTTTGGGTAGTAAACACAAAATGTAATATACAGATGATGTAAATACAGAATTTTATACCTGAAAGCTATATAATTTTATTAAACAATGTCACCCCAATAAATTTAATATTTAAAAAGTTTTAAGTTTTGCAAATTTTAAGTTTTACTTTATACCAAGTTATTTTCCCCATACTAATTCAATTTTCTCTATTTTCATCATTTTTCCAATTACATTCTATGTCATGTCGGAAAAATATTGTCAATGAATTAAAATTGGAAAAAAAAACCTGACATGAATTAAACTTGATGAAATAATATATTTAAGATCCAATTAGTAACTAAATCAATCTTATATAACATCAGTACTCCCACTGTTTACTGAATATGAACTAATTACTTTTTATCATCCACTAACGATACTTAAAAATGGAGACAAACAGGAACATAAGATCAAGACAATAAACCAAACAGTTAATCTAGCTACATTTTTATTGCTAAAAATATACTGAAATTATTTCTATATTGCATTCTAATTTATAAGTAAGACTAACATCTTAAATGAAGGTTTTTACTATTCACAAGCATTAGAATCTGATCTTTGCATTTAAGGTGAAGAAAATACAAGGGATTTCTTACTGGTACAATGATCTTTGTCCTTTTCAGATGCTTTAACAAAACTTTATTAAATCCTTTCTTGGCAGCCCTAGAAAGTGCTGACACTTCCCAGTTATTCTTGTTCTCATCTATCAACAGAAAACAAATGTCAACTTTAAATAGCATTCATTCACTTTATGAATATTAGGGTGAATATACTATATTACCAAATTAAGACATTAAAATAGTAATTTTTAAAAGATTTTATTTATTTTTTATTAGAGAGAGGGGAAGGGAGGTGGGACGGGAGGCAGAAAGGGAGGGACAGAAACATCAGTGTTTGAGAAAAACATCTATCGGTTGGCTGCCTCTTGCACATCCTGAACCAGGCACCTGGCCCACAACCCAGGCATGTGCCCTGACCAGGAATCAAGACGGTGGCCTTTTGTTTTACAGGACAATGCCCCACCCAATAAGCCATACCAGTCAAGACAAAAATCTTAACTTTTATTGTGATTGAAAATTATGTTTTTAGAATAAAAATATATTAATTGTGGCTGTCTTGGTCTTAAATATTATTGCCTAGACAAAGAAATGTGATTCCTTAGAGAACCATATGAACCAGAGATTGGGCAGAAAACACACTAAAGTAATATTCAGAGGTGGTGGGGCTTCAGGAAAGAAAGTTTTACACTATACATCCAAATTTTATGTTTAGAATTATTTCAAAAAACTATTTCTCTATATAACAACCACCAACTATCCAAATCAGGACACTGCCCTTGAGACATTACCCACATTTAATCCTTGGCCCCATTCAGGTTCCAGCATTGACCTTAAGTTCAGGATCACATTACACTTTGCTGTCTGTCTCTTTAGTACCCTTTACACTGAAACAGTTCTTCAGTCTTTCTGTGCATTTCACGATTTAAACATTTTAAAAATTATATGCCAATACTCTATCTGGGTTTGTCTAATGTTTCCTCGTGGTTAGATTCAGGTTATAGAAACCAGCTGTGACATCCTACTAGTTCCTTTATTAATTACTGAGTTAAATAAAATCTTTGACATTTGTTCATTTATATCAGCACAAAGTCATAATTTTACAGCTATAAAGTTACTTTTCACTAGTTTTGGAGATGCCTAATATTTGCTGACAGAGTCAGGTAAGCTGCATTGCTGGAAGATTCTCACAAGTGGTTTAATCCCAGCCTACCTTTTCTTGGCTCCAAGAAATTATTCCCAAATGACAAAAGGAACCTTATCCAGCTTTCTGCTACTCTAGTTTCTGTCTTTCATATGATTTCATACTTTTGGTTTGCTCCCACAGGTGGGAGTAGCATCTTGAGAATTTGGGTTTATGGTTTGTTGACCATTTGGTAACCTTCTGTGGATGGATGCTAGAGATTTACTCTGATGGACCAGAGATGAAAATAGGACCTGGTTTTCAGTGTCTTTTTATTATTATTTTCTGTAGCTTAAATCAGTTCAGAATTTCATGTACCGAGAAAACCAGCTGATATATGAACCAGTCAGTGTTTTGCTGGTGTCTTGTGTCTCTTGAGCTATGACTCGAATTGAAGAATTGAAGCTATTAGCCCTCCATGTGTCTGTGTGTCTACAAGCCTGATTTGAGAAAGGCCCTTACTTCTCTCCTTATATGTATGATGTTCTCCTATATTTGGAGGGTACTAATAAATGAGATTATGAAGTCTCATAAAGACCTGTTCTGACTTATTTACACAGATTAATAAGCTTATATAAATTGAATATTCTTAAAATTTTCTGAAAATAAGGACACTGTGCTTTTAATGCTTTAAATGGGCCCGAATCTTTTAAAAATCTTGCAGAAAACTAGCTCAGAAGCATTTCAGGAATCCATGTTCACATAATTAAGGCAAACCTTTGATAAACGAGACAAGTTTAATAAAATGTCTTTTTTTCTTTCAGTGTTAAGCATAATACAGTGTATATTTTATTCTACTTGGGTTTGTTTTTCCTATACTTATTCAGGCCTACTAAGCCTAGAAGTTAACATTACTTCTCACAGCCTTTTATTGCAGTATAAAACATATAACACAAAATGTAATCTTTAAACAATTTTTAAATGAACAATTAAATGGCATTAATAACATTCACGATGTTGTGCTACCATCACCATTATGCACTGCCAGAATTTTTCACCATCACAAACAGTCCTGCATAACTTTTAAGATTATGAAAAATGTAGTAAGTTTATGTTTAAATACACTGAATCTTTGTTTAGGCAAAATTTTTATTTTCCCAGCTGTTATGTTTTATAACATGCCATCTAGCTAAACAATAACTTCTAAGATCTACTGGTAACTTGAAAATTTGGACTGAATTAATTAATGGATAATTACTGAATATCCCGATACTTTATATGTAAAATATAGTGATAAAACAATGCTTACTAAACATCACTTTTAAGTTTGTGTGCTTTTGCTTCTCGTTTTTATAGGCTACAACAAGGTTAGAGCTGGGATAATGTTAATGAATATGTCAGCAGTACCATGTGTGCTCACAAGCTCCAGGAGTCCAGCAGACAATTTTCAATTATCCATTCCAAGTTTCCTCAGTGACAGGGATAATTCTGGTAATAAGTTATAATTAATGAGTGGTTGAAACTACAGAAGCAATAGCAGAGAAATACAACTGTAGGTATGTTTTTGATTTTCAAGGAAGGAAAGTTACTTTTTCAAAAGCAAGAGAAATCTTGGGCTTTTTGTCGTCTGTCTGGATTCTTTCCACAGCTGTGAAGCTCCACACGTCTATGCCTATGTGGGTTACAACTAGTAGTAACTGCCACACTGGAAGTGGAAGCAATTTTTAAGAAGACTGACACATTTATTTGAAGATCAGAAATTACTATGCCTAACAACTTAGTATTACTTTTAAACAATCGATCTGGACTTTCAGAACCAGGCGCAGCAACTCGGTGAGTGGTAGTTCTGAGCGCCTTCCCCCCCAGTTTCTGCGCCAAGGTCCAGGCGCAAGTCACTGCTGCCTTCGAGCATGAGGGGTCACGATGGGAGCCCCGAGCTCACCCTGCGGCCAGGACAGAGTGGGTCAGCCTGAACGTGCCTTGACCGCCTCCCGGGAGCGGAGGGAAGGCTGCAGAGGCGGCCTGAGATAAGAGCTTAGGGTTCAGTTTAGTGAACTGTGAAGTCTCCGCGGGTCTTGTTTTGTTCTCACTGCAGTAAAATGCACACATGAGGTTACAGTCCAATGCTGTATAAGCGCGCGGGTCAGGGACACTAGGCCTGTTCGTGCTGTGCACCCATCACCTCCCTGCGTCCCCACAACTCTCTCGTCTTCCCAGACTGACGCTGCCCACATTCAACACTACTCCTAGGTCAGCTTTCTGTCTCTCTGTGGTTGACTAGGCACCGCATGTAAATGGAATCACAGAGTGTTTGTTCTACTGGAACCAACATACTTCACTGAACGTTAACATCCTCAAGATTCAAGATTCATTCACATTGGGGCAGGAGTCAGAATTCTCTTCCTTTGTAAAACGGAGTAAGATTCCACTGCATGAAGAGACCACCTCTTGCGTATCCATGTATGTGTCTGTGGACACTTGAGTTTTCCACCTCCTGGCAGTTGTGACCATGCTGCTGTGATCGTGGGTGTGCAGATCTCTCTAGAGTCCCTGCTTTTAGTTCTTTTGGGGGCACAACCACAAGTGGACTTCCTGGGTCACCTATGCAGGTTTTTAAGTTGGGAGGTGATGTGCTCTGATTTTCATTTCTAAAAATACTTTGGATTTTGGAAAATGAATCTATTATCATGAACTACCCAGATCTTAATTTAAACATGGTGTCTTAAACTCATACATTTGTTTCCTCCTAGAAGGCTGCTTACTAAGCCAAAGGTAAAAAGATTTTAAAAGGGAAAGAAAAAGATAAATACACAAGGACATATCTGAGTCTACAAGTAGAATAAATCAGTTGATCAAAAAACCCAAAAAACAGTTTGATTTAATCAACTCCCTATGAGATACTGCTATTTTAAAGTTGTGTCAGTTTATTTCAGAATATAAAAGAGTATAATAAAAGTTGGAAAGTGAATCTGAAAAGAAACTATAAAATGAGTTAAAATTTTAGCAAAAGTCATTCAGTTTTAAAGGATGTACTTTTTTGTTTCCGTTGTCTATAACATGAAAAGTTTCTCTTTACTTTCTGCGTGATCTTTCAAAACTGCAAAAATTCAGGACCTTATCAGAATAATTTCTGAGCTTTACGTTAACTTCATGACCTAAAAAAGAAGACAGAGGCCATGCACCTTTGGCGGGAGTGGCGCAGAGCAACTCTACATTCTTCTCAGCAAACCATTATCAGGAAGCATTGCTGTGGGATGGTCCCACTACTAGCAATAGGCCAAGGGCGTATCTACTAAGTGTCTCCACTATAAAGCTAGCTGCTATTTTTATCCACAGTCATTGGGTAAAACAACATATGTTTTGGGGTAAGGTGCTTTAAAAGTATATGTGATAGGCAGAATTTTAATATAGCACGGTGATGTTCTACCTGGTATTACTCCCATGATGTGTGTTCCCTTATATAACAAAAGGGCGATTAACCAGGTAGGCCTTATCACACAAGCCCCTTAAGAGTTTTCTCCAGCTAGTAGAAGAGGAAGTCAGATTTGAAGCATGAAAAGGATTCAAAGTGCTGTTGCTGGGTGTGAAGATGGAGGAGAGCCATGAGCAAGGGCCAGAGAGAGGCCTCCAGGGGCTGAGAATTAGCCCTGACCATCAGCCAGGAAAGAAGTGAGAAGATCCGATCTGCCAACAACCTGAATAAAACTGAAAGAAAATTCTTACTCAGAGTTTCCAGTGAAGAGCCCAGCATAGTCAACATCTCAATGAAACTGTGAGACTCTGAGTAGAGGACCAGCTGAGCCTGCCTGGACTTCTGACCTACAAAACTGTGAAACAATAGATCGGTGTTTTTTTGTTTTTTATGGGTGCTGTTTTTAACTGCTAAATATGTGGTGACTTATTACATGGCAACAAAGAACATTATGAAACTTTCAATTTACTCATTTTATTTACATCTCTACTCAATATTTCCTGCTTGAGCCAATGGAATATAATTTCTTTCTAGAATGATTTACTTTGATGCACAAATTATCCCAAATTTGGCCTGTGACATTTCCCCACCATTCTTTGAATAATTCCTTGTTTTCTAGATGTTTCAGAAAATACAACATTCTAGGTTCATCTTGTGTTTTCCCTATCCCAAGCTGCAACCAGTCACTTACACAAGGAATTCTGGTTTCTTTTAATGGAAAATGACATTTAGAAGCCATGATCTTGGCACTGGGTTTGCTCTTTACTATTAAGGTGTTACTACTCCCACGCAGGCCCTTTCAATGGCTAGAGCTAGAATATACGAGGTCTGTCTGGAAAAGTGCAGTCATGGTTAATATAACAAGAACAGTTTGCATAACATCGATGTAACCTGGCAGCCAAGGAGAGTGGACTAGAATGTGCATGTGTGAAAAATGATGACCTCATTGTATTAGTCAGTGGGGCTGGTAGATGCCATTGAGTGAGCATGTGTACTGTGTGGCCATCGCATTCGAAATGACTGAGTGAGGAGAGCAATGAATCTGCATCAAATTTTGCATTAAGCTTGAACGGTCCTCCACAGAAACTATTCAGATGATTCAGAAGGCAGCAGCTATGGGCAACTGGTGATTGGCAGTTTCATCACGACAACATACACACCCATGCCATCACATCTCATGCAGAGTGTTTTGGCGAAACACCAAATCACCCAGGTGACTCAACCCCTCTACAGCCCAGATTTGGAGCCCTGTGACTTCTGGCTTTTGCCAAAACTAATATCACCTTTGAAAGGGAAGAGACTTCAGACTATCAATGAGATTCAGGAAAATACAACGGGGCATCTAATGGTGATTGGGAGAACTGTGTGACATGAGAAGGTGCCCACTTTGAAGGGGACTGAGGTGTCATTGCCCTATGTACAATGTTTCTTGTATCTTCTTCAGTAAATATCTCTATTTTTCGTATTACATGGCTGGATACCTTCCAAACTGACCTCATATATGTGTTATATATGTATACACACACATACACACACACACACGCTTTCATCTCCATTTCTACATTTATTTTTCCATGTGTGTATGTTTAGGTACATATAAATATGTATAGATAGATATAAAATTGTCACCTTCCTCATTTTCCCTGTCTGGACCCCCATATCCCACAAGGTTGCCCCAACATGTTAGTGCCCCCACCCTGCTCCAGCTCTGACCCCGACGCCAAGCCAACCCGCAGGGCTGCCTTCCTCATGCTTCTCAGGCGCACCAAAGCTCCTTTCTTACACCATGTAAAGGCCTTAGGGTTCAATTCCTCAAGAAGGTGAGAGAGAAAGGGCCTCAGATGACTGGCTTCATACAAAGGGTAAGAGGGTCACTTTAAAACTATAAAAAGATAAAGCAGATACTCACTAACTAAATGGTCAAAATGAACATGACTGGTAATGGCAACAAATGACATCATGATGCTGTGAGGAGGACACAGCATCAGTTCTGAGCGTTTCTGTCAAAAGGTATAAGCTTAACCTCATCATGAGAAAACATCAGACAAACCTTCACTAAAAGATATTCTATAAAATAACCAGCCTGTAATTGTCAATTCAAAAATGTCAATGTTGTGAGAACTAAGAAAGACTGAAGAACTACCCCATCTTAAATGAGGCTAAAAAGTTACAACACATAAATGCAATGCATGGTCCTAGACTGAAATCTAGATGACAAAAAAATATATCTATAAATATGGCTGTAAAAGCAATTAACAAAACAACTAAAAATTTGTATGTGGACTGTAGATTAATGTATCCATGTTATTTTGCCTAATTTTTCCTGATTTCTATAATGATACTATAGTTATGCAAAAGAATATCCTTGCTCTTAAGAAATATACATTATAGTTTTTAGGCATAAATACCCATGATGCCTGCAACTTACTCAGAGAGTCCATATATATCAATATATACAGAGTGGGACAAAAGTAGGTTTACAGTTATGAGAACACAAAACACAGAATTTCTTATATTACTATTTATTAATTATTTTCCATACAAACTGTAAACCCTGTAAACCTTCTTTTGCCCCACCCTATATATACACACACACACACACACACACACACACACAATCACACAATACGTAGCGAGAGAGTGAAAGTACATGCAATAATAAAGCATACGGCACAAAAACCTTAACTGCTGACTCTGGATAAAAAGTATATAGGAATCTTTACTATTAATGCAACTGTTCTGGGAGTTTGATAAATCAAAGAAAACATTGTTAAAAATAGTGGCTTTCTTTAAGATTATGGGTTTTCTTATTATTTAACTCTACTTAACTCTCTGCTTTTCCCTATCTTCTAATTATCTGAAGTTACACATATTTATCAAGACTAATCCTTTGCTTAAAAGAACTACAATAATTTCCCTTATTAATTTAAAAACACAAATCATTTCAATGAGCTAACTGATAGAACTAATTATAAAAAGCAAATAAAAGCACCACAATGATATCTGCTACTAAATATATTAATTTTTCAGTGAACTACTCAACAAGTAGCATTCCTTATATAACGTGAATTTTAAAAGCCTACGTAAGCTATACACATTAACTAGTTTGTATTTTTTATCTCTACGTATTTGTTATTACTATCATTTACAGAAGGATCTCCCCAAATTGTGACTCCATGAACTCTGCAGTGAATGAAATTTGTCACACACCTTTCACTTAATGTTTCCAAACCAACAAAATTTAAGTTGAATAATAAAATAATGATTAACATAAATGAAATTTTATAAAATAGCACTTGATTTCCAATTTTGATGATAGTAAAGTTTCAGTTCTTACCAGTATTTCAGTGTCTTTCTCCAATCTGAATCTTTTTTGCTTCATCTGGTAACACGTCCCTTTTCACTGCGGTTCAAGTAAATTTGTCCCCCTCGATTCTAAGTACTACTTTTCTTGACTGATAAACTTTTGCTCTGGAGTTTCTTGACTGATTGATAAACTTTCCTGACTGGAGTTTTTGCTCTGAACCTTTCCCCAAACCTATTTCTCCTATGACAATTATTCTTAACTGGTTAGCATTAGCGCTTCATCAGTTATATTTGAAAAACTAATAAAAATCAGATGAGCCCTGGTTGGTGTGGCTCACTGGATTGAGCGTCCGCCTGCAAACCAAAGGGTTGTCAGTTCAATTCCCCAGTCAGGGCACATGCCTGGACTGCAGGCCAGGTCCCCAGTAGGGGGCACACAAGAGGCAACCACACACTGATGTTTCTCTCCCTCTCTTTCTCCCTCCCTTCCCCTCTGTATAAAAATAAAATAAATAAAATCTTTAAAAGAAAATAAAAATCAAATGAGATTAGGTCAAAATATAAAATTACTATTGTAATTTCTTATAGTTTTAATTTGTTTGATTAATTCAACAAACTTTTTACAAGGCAGTGTACCAGAGGCTACAAAGAGTCAAGATATTTAAGATAAGTTCTTGTCCTTGAAGATTTTATAAAGCTTGTTAGGACATAAGAGAATAAAATGAAAAATAGGTGCAATGCTTCAGTTATATTTCCTATGTCCCAATTACATTGAAATGAATTGGGGAGATTATAAAAATACCAATAAAATATATTTTGAATAAGTTGGGTTCATAATTCAGAAGTTACAAAATTACAAATAGTAGTCTTATTATAATTATTACATTGCCATTTTATTTAAGATATACATCATAATTCTTTAAAGCCTTACCTGATAAGGCTGAAGTTTTCAAGTATCCATCAAGTCCAGGTAGAATGTCCTTGTAATAGGGCTGAATTACTTGTTTGCTGATGTAAGTTGACCATTCTTCTAGGGCATTAAGGCCTACTTCTGCCAACGGGGTATAGCTCAGGCCAAGTTTAAAAGCCATCTATATGTTAATACAAACATGGTAAACTGAAATGCAGGGAATTTAAGATTTAAAGGAAAAAACACTACCAATTAATTGTGGTTTCTAATGATATGCCTTTCTAGTGCCAGGATGCCAGACACTGTTGGAGGTAAGAGGGTGCATCTCAGGTCATTATCAGAAAAACTAGTCTACATGGTTGGTGATATACTTCAGACTTTCAACATATGGAGGTTCAGTCCTCACATCCACCTGTAAAGGAAGCTTAGAGAAGCCAAGCCAAGTCCCAAGTCCCAAAGCTGCTAAGTAGCAGTAGAACTTAAACCAGAAGTGTCTGCTTGGTAAGCACCTCCTTTGACTGCTACGGGAAGACCTTGATATTTCTAGAAATCCTAGATAAATGAAAAGGATTTGCTCAAAACAAAACATCTACCTGTAATGCAGGAACGTAGGCTCTAACATCAAGTTCAATGATGTCATGTGGCAAGGACAGAAGAAAGGTCAAACAGGAGGCCAAAAGCTCATCTTTGTACTGCTTCATTTTAACTGATACCTTAACAAGAAAGAAAAGACAGTGCTGTGCTCCTGAACAGAGCCTATATTTTGAAAATCAACTAAAAGATATTTACCAATTCTCAAATATGAAAAATGATCACGTAGCCTTTATATGACATGGCCATGATCATTTTCAAATTAAAAAATGACCTAGGAAAAGTTCATTTAAAGTCATTAAATCCCTTTATATGGAAAAGCTACAGAATCTACTAATTCTGAGTTTTCATCACACAAATTATTTCAGGAAAACTCAAGGGACTTTTGAAGTACCATGGTTTCCTGTGTTAGTGTTTTTTAATCCCTTAATCTGGATCTGGAAACAAATTTTTTTTAAAAGATTTTATTTATTTATTTTTAGAGAGAGGGAAAGGGAAGGAGAAAGAGAGGGAGAGAAACATCAATGTGTGGTTGCCTCTTACACACCCCCTACTGGGGACTGGGTTCTCAACCCAGGCATATGCCCTGACTAGGAATCAAACTGGTGACCCTTTGGTTCACAGGCCAGCACTCAATCCACTGAGCCACACCAGTCGAGGCTTGAAACAAATTTTTAAGTAAACAGACCATTTATAATTGCTAGGAATTTTTTAAACATATTCATTTTTAAATAGTCCATGATAATACTGGATAAATCATTTAAAAATTACCTCTTTACCAAATTTTGCAAATAAAGCAAAGCAAGAATACTTTTCTGGGTCCTCAGGAGGCTTCTTCTGACTCTTAGGCCCAACTCCCTGTTTAATAGAATAGTAAAGTATAAATCAGTACAGTGAAAAATAATCAGTTAATTCTGTGTTCTTAAAACCAGTAGTTCCCAGCCTTCCTTCTGAGGGGTGAATCCATTTTCACTTTGCCAATATCTTGTGCAGAGGGGAAGGAAAAACTAGCTCTGAACATTTCAGGAAGAAGCCAGTGAGAAACAGAGCATAAGGTGAGAGGCGGATGGCTGATCAAGAGCCACAGCCCTAAGTCCATTCCCTCTTCTCCATCTTCCAACACACACATGCATGACCACTGAGCCCTGCTCATCCTGTAATTAACTAGTGGGACTGCCCGTGACTGACTGGAGCCTTAGGTACACTCATCCAGTTATTCTCAAACTTCACTAGCCACCTGAGTGGCCCTGTAGCACAGACTGCTGAGCCTTGCCCCAGTGTTTCCAATAAGCCTGGAGGGCACGAGCTTTCCCAAGTAATGCTGGTGATGCTGGTCCTAGGATCACACTTTAAGAACCTCTGTTAACATAACATAATTAGCCAGGTGTTTATAAATCAGAACAGAAAATGCAATTAGTTAACTTTTTTAAGAGTGTCATCCAATTTCTACTCACATATCAGCCTTTAAAAATACTTAATAAAATTAGATTTTTAAAGTGCAACATGCTCTAATCTCATATTTTATAATGCATTTATATGACTCATGCATTCTAAAAAAAAAAACACAGGCATATTCAAAGTCGTCCAAAAAACACTTACCTCAAAATACTTTATTTTCTTGGCATTATTCACAGCAGTACAAAGCAATTTGTAAAAACCACTAATAAGTGGCAACCGTGTACATTGCAAAATTAATTCATATGCAAATGAGTATACCCATGGTTCAAAAAATTCTACATGTTTCTCAGGAAGAATCTCTCTGTAAAAACAAATTAAAAGCTTAATGTAGGAGAAAAAGTAGGACAACTATAATAATGTAAACAATGAAATATTTTTTAAAAATAGAAGAGCTTAATGTAGAAGTTTTTTATCATACATTTTTAGTGAGTTTTGAAATTATAAGGCACATAATTAAAAGGTCTATGATTCTATTATACAACATTTTTAGGTATATATATATTCCTTTTGGTTTCCGACATGAGAATCTTTTAAATATAAAAATAATAACTCCAAGCTGGTACATTTAGATATATTTTAATGATTCATATAAGCCATTTAGATTATATATTTTTTGCTATTTTATTTCTTACATCTATGTTTTTTCCTATATTATAGCCAATTACTGATCATTTTTACTCTTCAATAACTAGAATTAAAAAAAAATACCTTCAGGCTCTCTCCCTCTCTTTCTCCCTCCTTTCCCCCTTCTCTAAAAATAAATATATTAATTAATTAATTTTAAAAAATACCTGCAAAATTCCACCAGGTTAATGAAAGCTGAAAAATCTTTAGGTTTAGCAGGATGCAAATTAGCTGCTGGATCTGAAGTCGGGATCACCCAAACGCCAGCAGGTTCATTTTCGTCCTTAAAAATTGTACCAAAACAAACACTATACCATTCCATCACACATTCATTCAACAAACAAACAACTGACTTCACTGCCAAGGCCTGATACTATAAGGAAGGAATGCAAAAGTGAAAAAAGTACAGATGGGTCCTCAAGGCTTACAGTTTGAGAAAAAAGATGGAATTCACAGAAAACATTAAATAAAAGGATACATGGGAAATAATAAAGTGATAAAAAATGGTACAAAAACAAAAATACAAAGGGAGAACTATCATTTCTTAAAGGAGCTAACAATGATGCCTTGACAAAGATAGAACTTTAAATCCTAAAGTTTTATAAAATATTGCCCTGGCTGTTGTAGCTCAGTGGATTGAGTGCCACCCTGCAAACCAAAAGGTCGCCAGTTCGATTCCCATTCAGGGCACATGCTTGGGTTGTGGGCCAGGTCCCCAGTAGGGGGCACACAAGAAGCAATCAGGCATTGATGTTTCTCTCCCTCTCTCCCTCCTTTCCCCTCTCCCTAAAAATAAATAAAAACTTTTTAAAAAGTTTTATAAAATATCAATAATGACCTGGAAATTTCAAACTGAGAAACAGAGTTAATTAACAGTGTTAAGTAACAGTAACAATATTAACACATTAAGTCTGTGTTATCAAATTAAGGGAAAAATGCTTAAAAAAGCAATTAGAAATGCAAAGCTAGAAGCTGTGAAGGAGGATAAGGTTAGAGGCCAGCTTTATTTGGGAAGTGCTAACATAGGTGACAACTGACTTGTTGGAATGAAGCAAGGGCAGAAAACAAAGGAGAGTAGGAAACAGGAAGAAAATAAAAGTGCAAGGGAAGCCACTGAAGACAACAAAAATTATAAACATGTGTATTCTATAAAGCAAATCTGTTGGCTGACGCAGTTCCACAAAGTGCTTTTGGCAAGTTTTTAAATTAAATTATTTTAGATATATACAAAGCATAAAAAGCAACAAAACACAACTGGTATTCCCATTAACCAGCATAAAAAGTTGATTACAAATGCAATAAAGTCCATGTGACAAATGACCTTTTTCTGTTTTCTTTATTATCCTCTGCATATACTTCCCATTATCTCTTGTCTAACTTCACAGTGGAAGTGCATATGCACTAACTCTAACAAGCATCATCTAGTCCAAAAAAAAAAGAAAAAAAAATCAGTGGACTGAAAAGCAAATGAGATGTTTTCACTAACTCAAGCCCTTTGACACTAGTCTCATTACCATAGTGTTTTGTTTGCTAAAACTCTCCAGATATAAGCAGAGGAACTCCCAGCTGGCAGCTGAAAGCCATGAAAACTGGGTACAGAGAAAAGGGAGGGTGCATTCTTCCCTTTCGGACTATCGTCTATATTCTACTAACTCAAGAATCCATTTAATATTGTGAGGCCCAAATTTGGATTTTCTTTAGCTATAAACAAGAGAAATCTCAGGTTTCTCTATCCTACCACAAAGTCACCTCTGCACAAAAAAAGATTTGACTGTAAACTATTTTTAAGGAATAAATAATAAATGAGCCTAACAAAAAACTTCTCACAAAAAAAATTATTTTAACATAGTAAACACATAAATCACTTTTTGAAAAATCTAGTGATAACATTTTCTACACATTACGCTATTATAAAAGTATCAAGACATATTAATGCTGAAGAAACCAATTTCCCGCAATACTCTATAAATGTGCTATATCTACAAAGAGAGTCGGTATAAAAATGATGCACTATTATTAGTGACAAAAGTTCTAACCTCTTGTTCCCCAACATTCTGTTTCTCAAGTGTAAGATCCAGTTTGTTGACAATCTTCAAAACAGATTTTACAAATTCATCATACAGCAAACGATTCAGTCTTTGAAGGGAGGAATTCGCAAAGGAAAATGCTTCATCTGCTAAAAACGAATCCTTTAAAAAAAATCATAAACTTCTAAAATTTGTGCAAAAAATATCAGAATGAATACTAAATAAGTATTTTTTAATGCTTACACATACAGATTTACATGCGTATTTAGGTATTATGAAAATTGCTGTGTAAATTGCAACAGATTTATCTGGAAGTTTTCAAGCTCAAATTGTAGACACCTTTCTAAATTATTAGGCCAATATCATTTTGGTCAGATGATATAACTTATCCAGTCATATAGCAAATATTAAGTAAGTATACAGAAGTAAATGAGACGATGTAGGCCAATCCTTACCAAAGCATTTCCCCCAATTAATTTGTGTTTGTGCATATACACATGTATACTATACACACAACCATATGTATGTATGTGCAAATGCACACACATGTACATACGTGCACACACATATATACATACACACATACATACATCTGGATAAATATCTATCCTCAAAATGGAATTAAAAGTATGATATATTATTTCCTTGAAATTGAAACTATTCTACCATTCCAAAAATATAGGCCAATTATTTTGCCTTTACTCAGTCAAATATTCTATGGAACTTAACCTCAAAATCCAGGGCTATCTAACATCATATAAGAAAGAAATGTTTTAGGTAACATTAATAACACTGCTAGTTTACCTCAGTAAAATAAACAATTAAAAACCCCGAAGATTTTTCACCAGATAGGAATCATCTATTAACAAAAATTGCTTTTCCTAGCCTATTAAAGCTTTGCCAGTCTGTTAAAATGGTGCCAGAGCCTGGCTTAAATATATTTATATATTATTTATTACATAAATAATAGCTGTGCACCAATTTCCTTCATACCTATTAAACTGGATTTACCTTCATCTTTAACAAAAAAAAGAGTAACTCTTCCATGGTGATGACACTTTATATTATGAGTTGGATTTATTACAAGAAAAACTTTAAATAAACTATTGAAAGTCAGTAAAATATAATTCTAAAATACGTAGGTCTTAAGTATATAAATTATGCAGACTGATAAAGAGGAACAAGGGTATTTTATGGCTTTGAAATTGTCATTTTACCATCATCTGGTCACAGCTCAGAAGATTTCTAAAAAGATCCAAATAGTCTTTGTATGTGGGTACTTTCCATTTGCCAGTTCTAACTTCCCCTGATGCAGGATAGTCTTCCAATTCAGACTTGGTACCCTGGGCAGGAAGACATCATACCAATATTTACTAATGAATTCACGAAAGAAGCACTGTTGACAGAACTTTCTTATTTTCAGAATTTTCTAAACTAAAGCAGCTACCAGTAGAAGACTATAATCTGACTCTAGTAGATTATAAAACCATAATAAAAAAGGAAGCTGAAAAAAGTAATGATTCCTCTATTTCAAGTAACTAAGATATGCCTCCCATAACACACCTCCCATAACACACATAAGTACAATATATTGTCCTAGAATTTCAAGAGAGAAAACATTTCCTTATTGTAAAAATACGCATATAAAACACTAAATTTATGTTTAAGAGTGTTTCATAACTTAGGAGTTGATTCACCTGAAAAAAATATAGAGGTATTACATCCTACACTTTTCAAAATGTAAAGCATGGCTAATAACTACAAGGGTTACTTTCGTATAATAATAGACTACAAACCACAGCAACATTTCTAACTTTCAGTGACAAACGACTAATTTTCAAAACATTAGATTTAGAATTTACCTTCTGAAGGATCACTGGTTTAGAACATATTCTGATTAAACTCTGATGCACTGAAAAAGGAAATGAAAACAAAAATGAGGTAAACAATGAAAAATATAACCAAACACACAATAAAAATGACAGTCATTATTTTCTGAACATAACTTTACTTCTCAATTTTTTCTCTAAGTTTATTAAAATCTTTAATTTTATATGTGAGGCTATAAGGATTCAGAAGTACAAGAAAAAAAAATTTTAAAAACCAGAAAAAGAAGATTCTGGTACAACAAAATATTAGGAGCTCTCCAAGAGGCACCGAAAGATATAAAAGAATTTGGCAACCAGATGTTCTTTATCTATATCATATAACATGTTAAGTGTTCGTTATTCATTATCATAAAAACAAAAATGAATTCCAAACTTACCCACAGTACTAATGCAATTCCAGAGAACTGGTCCTCTTTCTGCTAAGGCTAGGAAAACTTTCACTATGGCTCTACAACATACCAACTGCATTTTTGGACTATACTGTGGGAAACTGTCTATCTGTACCACTATGAGATGTTCCAGAACTGAAGTATACACCTCAGGAACCTACCAGAAATGGAGAGCAAACTACGAGTTAGGGGGAGGAATAAATAAATATGGGAATAATACAAATATTCAAAGTAATTACAACTTAATTAGACACATATTACATACACAAAAACCCTCATTATCTCCATCTACTAATACAATTTTTTAAACTTTTTATTTATTGGTTTTGGAGAGAGAAGGGAAAGGGAAAGGGAAAGGGGGGGAGAGAGAGAAACATCAATTTGTTGTTCCACTTATGGTTGCATTCACTGGTTGATTCTTGTATGTGTCTTGACCAGGGACTGGATGCACAATCTTGGCATACTGGGATGACACCCTAGCCAACTGAGTTACTCAGCCGGGGCATAAATTTAACATTTATAATTACGATTACATTTTTAAAAATCACAGAAAAACTTTCTGAATGATACTTAGGATGAAATTCTATTCAAAGCAGTAATCTTAACCTTTTAGAAGGAAAGAATAACAAAAAGTAAAGATTCATGACTATAATTCTATTGACACAAAACACCAATTAAAAATGGCACCCTGATCGTAATGGGGCCTTTGCGGAGGACACATAATTCATATAGCTCTAACACATTATTTGAAGAACTGAGATTAAATAAAATAGTGCTCAGTTTAATCAATTACTGTACTTACCACATCAAGGTAAAGTAAAACACTTGCAATCGACTGGAGGAAGCTTGGCATCTGGTAAATGTGGTCATCAACAGTGTCTATCTGGGTGAGGAACAGCTGCTTGCAGCGTTGTATGAGCTCAACATACATGAAGTCAACATCTTTTGAATTTATAACCTTGCAAGACTTTAGGAATGGTAAACATAAATCTTTATCAATCTTATGATGTCAAAATAATATTTAAGGTGTTTTGCTAAGTCATGATTATAAACTAAATATTAAAGTTTTTTACTGGAGAATACAGATAAAAATGACAGTGTATCTTATAAAAATGTTTTTTAAAATAATCTGTAAACATATTCTAAATATATATTTACATACAAAACTACTACAGATTTCAACTATATTCTATGCACTGTTTAGACAGTGGGTATGAAAGGCAAATAAGATGCAGTCCCCACCCCCCTGAGGCTAGTCACCCAGAAGAAGAGACTAAGAACTAAATTTGAAGTTGGAATACACTGCTATACTCCACTGAACACTATGAGCCCACTTTATAACTCACTCATCTGATAGTGCTACTACCCAGCCTCATACTTCCCAAAGGCTTCTTTAGACTTCAGATTAGTCTAGCCTCCTTGAGGGTCTGACTAGTTTCTGTTTTTAGAGTCCTCTCTCCTGCCTTCCTTTGTCTGTCATGCTCTAACTACATTGTGAACCTATCTAACTATGGTGAACAAGCTGAAGTTGGTTAGACCACAGTGAATGAAGTTGAAAGTGTTATACTCTTGTTTACCTCTGAACCTTCTTACATACTGTTTCTTCTGCCCTAAGAATATTTAAAGGAGGCAACTTAAACAAATGGAAGCAAATGAGGAAGTATCAGGCACAAAATGAATAGTGATAGGGAAGGCTGAAAAGATGAACTCTCATTCTCTGAAACAGGGAGTAGACATTGAAAGGATTAATCTGCAGAAAGAGAGGTAACAAGTGATTTCCTCCGTAAAATAGAAGTGACAGAGACACACTAAAAGGGAAATAACTATGGTTAGTCTCACTCTTCTTAAATATATCTCTTTCTATCATTAGAATTTTTCTTTTTAAAATGCTGAGTAACATCAACTACAATTTTACTTCATAAATGAGGCAGCACAGCATGTGGAGTAAAACGTGGTGTTTCTAGTTTTCACACCTGAATTTAAGTCTTGGTTCTGTCAATTATCAACTGTGTGTCCTTTAACAAGTTATCCGATTTCTCTAGTTCTGTTTCCTCATCTGTAAAGTGAAATAATACTCCTAAAAGCTTGGAGGGGAGTTATGAGGAATTTTAGATAACACATACAGAATCCCAGTGTATGTTAGGCTCTAAAAAAACAAGTTAATAAAACAAGTAATAATGATATTATTGTCATTATTTGTCACGGGTGTGAGATACTTTAAAAATACAATAACTTATATTCCTTTAAACGCTCAAAAACAACTAAAAAGGTAAGAGAAAATTAATGAGGCATACTCCTGCAAAAAGTCCATATCCACGAATCGCAATAGATAAATCCTTGCTGTTTGAGTCCATGTTCCTGATGATTCCATAGAATTGCTCCATAAAGTACTGCAGCTTACTCTTATGCATTTCTGCATCTTTTGCCACCAAAAAAGAAACCTGTAATTGCATAATATTTACTTTTTAAAAATACATAATGTCAAAACAAAACAATCTATATAAATGAGAAGGACTATAATTGCTTAATTAGATATCATTAATGTGTTTTATAGTTCCATACAATCACTTTTATTCATAAAAAAACCAATGATTCAATCTGCTTAGTCTTCATCAAATTCAGAAAAGACACTCCCTTAAATAAGGTCTTATTACATGTGATGTACTTTGCCAAGAGAATGGAACTGAAAGAGACCAGGGAAATGTTGGAAGACATATGCACAAAAGAAAAACAGTAAGGTTTTAATTAAGCTACCTGATGAAGCAGAAATCACCTCAGAGCTCATCTGTGACTCACAGGGTGACACAGAGTTGGGCACGCCCAGTGGCCAGCAAGTTCAGAAGTCATCAACAGCTTGGGAACATCATTAGCAGCACAAAGTAAGTTCAGAACTAACATTCAGAAGGACAAAGCCTCTCATTTAAAAAAAAAAAACCACAAACTATAAGGCTTAGATTAGGTAAAGAAAGAGAAAAAGTACTTTGAGAAGCAAGGAGACAGATCACTATCTAACTGACAACAACCTAAATGCAAGAACAAAAGTGTCAAAAAAGCATTCCTATTTTCAGCACAAAGACTTCCAAGGCAAGGATGAAAAGAATCTAGACAACTATCAATAGCAGAGAAAAGACATCCACCTTTCATCTCCATGCCCCAACCCCACACAGTCCCAGGGGTCTTTAGCACGTGTCCTTCCAGACACTTTACTCCCTACTTAGTTTAGAAGAGATACCACGTATACTTCTTCATAATTTCTTTTTCCATAAACATATCATGAACATGACCCGCAAAAAGTTCCTCAAACATCATCTACTTAATTGCAGAATAGTTTTTTATTTTATGAATATACTATGTTTTTTAATTTAAAATGTTTCTAATTTCTTATTTTTGTACTTTCAACAAACATTCTTTTTATGCATTTTTATCCAAATGTTTTGTTTATAGTAGCAAAAACTTGGAAATAATTATACAACAGTAGAAAATAAGTTAAAATATCTTGGCTCAAAAATATATTGATATATATCGACCATGTTGCCATTAAAAATTAATCATGTCGACCTTAATGTGCTATCAGGAAAACATATTCAACACAGCAAAATCTTCAGGCTGCAGAAATTATAAGTAATGCTCTTCTATGTCAAGATATCTCTCTTCCTCCGGCCTCATTCCTTTCTTCTCAGGACAAAGTGAACAAAAGGGGGATAAGACAGGAGGGACAGAAAGGGGGATAAGACAGGAAGGGGAGATCTAAAGGCATCACCACAGAAATGATGATTTTTTTCTCTTAGTTGCAAAATTTCAAAAGATTTTAATAGTCTTCTTTGTACTCGTCTGTGTTTTTGGAATACAGGCAACTAACCTGAAAAGTTTTTCATAAAAACTTTGGCCTTGGATGGTGTGGCTCAATGGATTGAGCGCCAGCCTGCAAACCAAAGGGTTGCCGATTTGATTCCTGGTCAGGGCACATGCCTGGGTTGCGGGCCAGGTCCCTGGTTGGGGGCGTGTGAGAGGCAACTAATTGATTGATGTTTCTCTCACACATCACTGTTTCTCACCCTCTCTTTCTCCCTCCCTTCCCCTCTCTCTAAAAATAAGTAAATAAAATCTTTTTAAAAATTATCCCTTTAAAAAAAAAACTTTGTATATAGGTATTGGATAAAAAAATTAAAATTTCTTTCCTACAAGGGTAATGTTTAAATTTTATAATGCAGGCCATGTAATAGTCAAAACAATAATGCAAAAGAAAAAAAGAGGTTGAAGACATCAAATATCTTATTTCAAGACTTAATACAAAGATAAGAGTAATCAAGGTTGTGGGGTAGTAGATTGTAGGGATAGACAAAAAGGTAAATGGAACAAAACAAAGTACATAAATAAACCCACACATATTTGTTCTACTGATTTTTAACAAAGGTACCAAGGTAAGTCAATGCAGAAAAAGTCTTCTCAGCAAGTGATGCTCTAACCAAAAAAGTGAGGGGAAAAAAAACTCCCACCCTTACTCTGCACCATACACAAAAATGATTCAAAATAGACTACAGACATAAACGTAAATGCTGAAAACTATACACTGCAAAGCTTCTTGAAGGAAAGTAAAAGAAAATCTCTGGGATAAACAAATATTTCTTACATAGGGTATAAAAAGGAGGAACTAGTTGGAAAACTGGTAAACTACACTTAATCAAACTTTTTAAACTTCTGCTTTTCAGAAGATACTATTAAGAAAATGAAAAGGCAAGCACCATGGCAGTGGAAGACCACCTCTTCATATTTCTCCTTAAATCCACAACTAGTCAAACATCTATAACCCAACAAACATCCCTCTGCTCAACACATTAGGACATCTAAGAGATCCACACGTAAGGGCATTGGAAGGTGGGCATATTGTAACACGTCCAGGACATGGACTAGGGGAAGATGGGGTGGTGCCCACAGCTGCAATTCCCTGGCCATCACGTTAGAGCTTGTGGACCCAGTGAACAGAGTAGTGGTGAAGGAGACAGGGTGTGGACACTCACAAGGACTGTGATGTGGGGTAAGAGAGGCGGTAGCAGTGCTGGCACCGAGAATCCGGCTCCCTATTCCAGATGCAGTGGTCCTCCCCCGACCAGGACTGGTAGCAGCAGTGGAGACACATCACCAGCCTCCCACACACAGTGCGGCAGTGCTAGCTGCCATAAGGAACCAGGTAGCAGCATCATTAGCTCACGAACAGAGTTCCGCCTCATCTGCCACATCCCTGCACTATGAATGGCGATGCCTTGAGACACAGGTGGCCCAAACATGCCAGTCACCCAGCAGCAACTCCCACAGCCACAGCGGTATCTCCCCTACGCAGCCTTGGAGGAACACGCAGCTCAGGTTGGAGAAAACAAAAACTTGCACTATTGCACCCTCTGCTGGAAAACAAAAGAAAGACCTATATTATCGATAAGTTGAATTTTTTAAATCAAAACTGTACCTAAATAAATGTTCACTACTTCCAATATGCTGGCAGAAAAACGAACCAACCATCAAGCACCATGAACAACCAAGGTAACAAAGTACCAGAGGGAAAATGAAACTCTCCAGAAACCAAACTCAAAGTCAGGGAAGGCTGTATACTAAATGATGAAAGAATTCAAAATAGCAGCCTTGAAGAAACTCAATGACATACAAGAGCACTCAGAAAGGCAGTTCATAAGCTCAGCAATAAAATAAATGATCAGAAGTTGTACTTTACTAAAGACACTGAAACTATAAAAAGAATCAAACAAATTCTGGAGATGAAGAACTCAATAAATGAAATGAAGAATGTATTAGAAAGCACTGGAAATAGAGCAGACCATATGGAAGAAAGAGAATCGCTGAGCCTGATGAAGATAGAAATGGTTCAGATGGCAGAGGAGAACTAAAACTTCTTAAAAATGAAAGAACTCTACCAGACTCCATTAGAAATGGCAAAACAAGGATACTGATATCCCAGAAGAAGAGATGGAGAAGGAAACAGAGAGCCTATTCAAAGAAATTATGGATGAGAACTTCTCAAACCTAGGGGAGGAACTGGACATAAAAGCATAAGAAGTTAATAGAATATCTAATTATCCCAACGCAAAAAAGATATTCTCCAAAACACATTATATTAAAACTGTCAAAAGTCAACAACAGAGAGAAAATTCTCCAGGAAGTCACTGCTGTGGGGAGTGGGGAAGTAATCTACAAAGAAAAACCTATCAGATTTCTCAGCAGAAACTCTACAAAACAGGAGACAATGGAATGATATATTCAAAATATTAAAAGATGGTAACCACCAGACAAGAACACTCTATACAGCAAAGTTACCCATTAGATATGAAAGAGAAATAAAGGTTTTCAAAGGAAAGCTGAGGGAATTTGCCACCACAAGACCGGCACTACAAGGAATGCTGAGAGGAGCTCTTCTACCTAAAACAAAAAGACTAAAGTAAACAAAACTGTGAGTAAAGTGACAAACAGGCAGAATAAGAAAACTGCTCTACGCTTCAGAACAGGGTACTAAACAAATAATTATAAAGTTCAAAGAGAAAAGGCATCATTTTCTAGCACCGTGCTTTCTTCCCCAACACCCTCGAATATTTTAAAGAAATCTTAGTCAGGGACCTACAGCCAAGATTGCTCTACCCAACAAAGCTAACATCTGGGATTGAAGGGCAGATAAAGAGCTTCCTAGACAAGAAAAAAAAACTAAAGGAGCTCATCATCATCCAACCATTATTATATAAAATGCTATAGGGACTTATTTAAGAAAAAGATCAAAACCACGAGGTCTGTCCAGAAAAAAGTCCAACCATTGTTAATATGACAATAAAGGTTTGAGAAACACTGATGTAATGTGGTAGCCAAAAAGAATGGAATGGAATGCTCATGTGTGAACAGTGATGACTTCACTGTACTAGTCAGTGAGGGCGGTAGACACCATGGGGTGAGCATGTGTACTGTGAGGTCGTCGCATTCAAAATGACTGAGCAACAAATATGCATCAAACTTTGCGTTAAGCTTGAACATTCCCCCACAGAAACTATTCAGATGATTCAGAAGGCCGCAGCTAGGGCAAGTGGTGATTGGCAGCTTCATCATAAGAATGTGCCCGCTCATGCCATCACATCTCGTGCAGAGTGTTTTTGCAAAACATCAAATCACCCAAGTGATTCAACCCCCCTATAGCCCAGATTTGGTGCCCTGTGACTTTTGGCTTTTCCCAAATCTAAAATCGCCTTTGGAAGGGATGAGATTCAGGAAGATATGATGGGGCATCTGATGGCAACTGAGTGAACTGTGTGAGGTCAAGTTGCCTACTTTGAAGGTATCATTGTCCCATGTACAATGTTTCTTGCGTCTTGTATCTTCTTCAATAAATGTTTCTATTTTTCATATTACATGGCTGAATATACTCTGGACAGGCCTTATGTGGACAATAAAATGGCAATAAATAAATGTCTATCAACAACTGAATCTAAAAAATAAACCGAGCAAACTAGAACAGAGACCGAATCATGGATATGGAGAGCATTTTGATGGTTGACAGATGGGTGGGGGTTGTGAGGGAAAGGATGAAGAGGTGAGGGGATTAAGAAGTATAAATTGGTGGTTCCGGAATAGCCATGGGGATGTAAAGTACAGTATAGGAAATGGAGTGGCCAAAGAACTTACACACACGACCCATGGACATGAACAATGGTGTGGGGACTGAAGGAATGGGGGGTGCTGGGTGGAGGGTGGCAATGGGAAAAAATTGGGACAACGGTAATAGCATAACCAATAAAATATAATAAATAAGTAAATAAAATTAGGGGATAGAAGAAACTTTATGGTAATCACAAAATAATAATGCAGAGCTCAGACATAAAACACTAAAAAGGAGGAAACGAAGACAAACATTATAGAAAACCACCAAACTAGAACAGGACACAGAAACACAAGGGAAAAGAAACAATGGAGATACAAAGCAATCAGAAAACAAAATATAAAATGGCAGTAGTAAGTCCTCATATATCAATAATCATCCTAAATTTAAATTGACTGAATTCACCAATTAAAAGGAAGAAAAGCAACTGCACAGATTCTAAAAATAAGACCCAACTATATGCTACCTTCAAGAGACCTATCTGAGCTCCAAAGACAATCACAGGCTCAAAGCAAAGGGGTGGAAGATGAATACTCCAAGTAAATGGCATTCAGATAAATGTGGGAGTAGCTATGCTTATATTAAATTTCAAGATAAAAAGAGGTGAAAATAGAAAAAGATGAACATTTAAAAATGAATAAGGGGACAATCCATGAAGATGACATAACACTTATTAACATATACACACCCAACACAGAAACACCAAAATGTATAAATAATTATTAACAGACCTAAAGGAAGAAAAAACAGCAAAACAATAATATAAGATTTTAACACCACTCTTGCACCAATGGATCATCCAAACAGAAACAACAAGGAAATATCAGCATTAAATGACACTTTAAAGCAGGTGGAATTAATAGATATGTACAGAATGTCCATTACAGAACAACAGAATACACACTGTTCTCAAGTTCACATGGAACCATGTGATGACAGATCATATACTGGGACACAAAAGTCTAAATAAATTTAAGACTGAAATCGTATCAAGTACCTTTTCAACCACAATGGAATGAAACTTGAAATCAACTACAAGAAAGATTTAAAAATCACAAATATGTGATTAAACAACATGCCAGTGAACAACTATTGGGTCAATAAAGAAATAAAAAAAGAAATCAAGACACAGATACAAATGAAAATGAAAATATGGCATACCAAAATCTTTGGGGTGCAGCAAAAGTGGTAAGAGAGAAATTTACAGCAACATACGCCTGCCTCAAGAAACAATAAAAATCTCAACCAATTTAATGCTGCACCTTACAAAACTGGAGAAAGGTGAACAAACGAAGCTCAACATCAATAAAAGAAACAATAAAAATCAGAGTGGAAATAAATAAAATAGAAACTGAAAAGACAATGGAAAAGATTAATGAAACCAAGAGGTGGTTTTTTAAAAAAATAAACAATGGGTCCTTCCTGCATGTTCCTTGATGACCCTTCCCCTCCCTTTCCCCTGTGAGGGGGGGAAAGGAACAATCACCTCTCATTTATCTGTCATTGTCCATGAATAAGCCAATCTATACTGGTGAAAGAAAAAAGAAAAGAAAAAGTAAACAAAATTGACAAATCCTTAGCTAGACTCACAAAGGGAAAAAGAGAGGAGACTCAAATAAATAAAATTAGTTACAGCTGATAACCACAAAAATACAAAGAACCACAAAAGAATGCTATGAAATGGTATATGCCACCAAATTAAATGACTAGAAGAAATACACAAATTCTTAGAATCAAACAACCTTCCAAGACTGAATTATGAAAAAACAATAATCTGAATAATCTGATCACTAAGAAGGCAATTGAAATAGTAATCTAAAAGCTCCCAAAGAGCAAAAGTCCAGACCCAGATGGCTTCACTGGTAAATTCCACCAAAAATTCAAAGAAGACTTAACGCCTATCCTTTTCAAAGTGTTCCAAAACACTACAGAGGAGAAAATGCTTCCTAACTCTTTTCATGAGGCAATATTAACCTAATAGTAAAACAGGGCAAGGTCAACACAAATATAGAAACTATAGGCCAATATCTCTGGTGAGCAAAGATGTAGAAATCCTCAATAAAATAACAGCAAATCAAATACAATAATACATTAATAGGATCATATACCACTATCAAGTGGGATTCATTCCAGGGATGCAGAATGGTTCATCATCTGCAAATCAATGTGATACACCGCATTAACAAAATGAGGAAAATCATATGATTGGCTCAATAGATGCATGTACAACACCCATTTGACAAGATACAGCATCCATGTTTAACTTTAAAAAACTCTCAATTCCCGGTAGGTATAAATAGAAAGTACTTCAATGTAATAAAGACCACACATGACAAACCCACAACTAACATTATGCCCAATGGTGAAAAACTGAAAGCTTTTCTCTAAGATGAGAAAAAAGACAAGGATGCCCATTCTTGCCACTTTTATTCAACATAGTACTTGAAGTTGCAGCAAGGACAAGAAATGAAAGGTATACAAATTGGAAGGGAAGAAGTAAAACTTACTATTTACAGGTGACACAACTTTACTATATATAAATTTAGTAGATATATAACTTACTATATAAAATTTAGGGTTTTCTATATAAGATCCCAAAAGACTTAACCAAAAACACTCTTAAAAATAATAAATGCAGTAAATAGAACATCAATATACAAAAATATGCTGTGTTTCTACATACTAACAATGAACTATCTGATAGAGAAATGAAAACACATTCCATTTACAATTGGAACAAAAATAGAAAATTCCTAGGAATTAAACAAAGGTGAAAGACCTGTACATTGAAACTACAAGACACTGTTGAAAATGGAAGAAGGCACAAAGAAATGAAAAGATACTCCATGTTCACTGACTGGAAAAATTAACATTGTTAAAATGTCCATATTTCCTAAAGCCATCTACAGATTCAGTGCAATCCCTACCAAAATCCCAATGACATTATTCACAGAAATAGAACAAAAAATCTAAAATCTGAATGGGGAAAAAAAAAAAGATTCACCAGCCAAGGCAATCCTTGGAAAAAGGAACACTGGAGGTATTATACTCCCTGACTTCAAACTATGCTACAAAGATAAAGTAATCAAAGCTGTATGGCATTTGCAGAAAAACAGATACACGGACCAATGAAACAGAATAGAGAGCCCAGAAATAAACCTACACATATAAGGGCAACTAATCTATGACTAAGAAGCCAAAAACATAAAATAGAGAAAGGACAGACTCTTCAATAAGTGGAGTTGAGATACCTAGACAGATACATGCCAAACAATAAAACTAGAGCAGGATATTAACCATACACAAAAATTAACTCAAAATGAATTAAAGACTTGATTGTAAGACCTGAAACAATAAAATACATAGAAAAAATTGGCACTAAACTTTGGACATTGGTCTCAGAGGGGTTTTTGTGAATTTGATTCCAAAGGCAAGAGAACAAAATTAAACAAATGGGATTATATCAAACTAAAAAGCTTCTGCACAGCAACAAAAACCATCAGCAAAACAAAAATGCAACCAACCGAATGGGAGAAGATATTTGCAAATAATATTTCTCATAAGGAGTTAATATCCACAATATATAAAGAACTCATACAACTTAACAACAAAACAAACAACTCTATTTAAAATTGGGCAGAGGCTCTAAATAGACATTTTTCTATGAAAGAACTAGCCATATGAAAAGATGTTCAACATCACTAGTTATCAGGGAAATACAAACCAAAACCACAAAGAGATGCCATCTCATACCTGCTAGAATGGCTATTATCAAAAAGACAAGAAACAACAAATGTTGGAGAAGATATTGAGAAAAGGGAACTCATACACTGCTGGTGGGAATGTAAACTGGTACGGCCACTATGGAAAACAGTATGGAGGTTCCTCGAAAAATCAGGAATAGAATTAACATATGATTCAGCAATTTCTCTTCTATATATTTATCTGTTAAATATGAAAACTCCAATTTGAAAAGATATATGCACCCCTATGTTCATTACGGCATATTCACAATAGCCAAGTTATGAAAACAACCTAAGGGTCCACTGATGGATAAATGGAAAAAGGTGTGGTATATTTATATACAATGAAATACTATTCTGCCACAAAAAAAGATGAAATCTTGCCACCTGTGACAAAATGGATGGATCCTGAAGGTGTTATGCTAAGTGAAATAAGTCAAAGAGAAAAAGACAAAAAACAATTTCATTCATATGTGGAATTAAAACAAACAAAAACTCATAAATACTGACAGTAAATAGACATTACCAGAGAGGAAGAGGATTAGGAGGAGAATGAAATGCGTAAAGGGGATCAAGTATTTGTGCTCGTATGCTAAGGAATGGGAATTATTAGGCTTTTGCTACAGAGCACACAACAGAAAACACAGATATCAAATTATAATGCTGTACATCTGAAATTTACATAATGTTTTTAACCAACGTACCTCAATAACAAAAATTTGTTTTAAAGAAAATAAAAAGGCAAGCCACAGAACAAAAACTGTTAGCAATATTTTCGGAAAGGACTTATATTCCAATTGTGTAGAGTACTCTCAGAACTCATTAATAAAAAGACATACAACCAAATTTTAAGATGAGCAAAATATCCGAATGAATACTTCACAAAACAAGATGCAAGTATGGCTAATAACCACAGGAAAAAAAGATCACTATCAACTGTCACCATGAAAATTCAAATTAAAACCACATCTGGTTAAAATTTAAACCCATAAAAAGGACTAAAAAAATACCGACAATACCAGGTGTTAATGAGAATGTGGGATGACTGATGCTATCATGCATTGCTGGTGGGAATGTAAAATGATGCAACCAGTTTGTAGAAGAGTTCAGCTATTTCTTATAAAGTCTAACATATGCTTACCATGTGACACAACAATTCCACTTCTAGGTTTTTACTCAAGAGAAATGAAAGTATATGTCCCTAAAAATACTTGGTCACAAATGTCCTTAGCTATTGTATTTCAAATAGCCCCAAACTGGAAACCATCAAATGTCCATAAACCAACCATATGTCCCTAGAATGGAATGCTATCTGTGCCACAGTTCAAATCAATCTTCATTAACTAGCTTATGATCTTAACTACCACTTAAACATTGCTCCAAACAAAACTTTTATTGTGACGTTTCAATATTTTTGTTTAAAGTCAACTTAAGAAGCCTAATTCCATAACACAGCCTGAACAGCACGTATTTCCACACACGTTTCGATGTTCAGAACCACAATCACGAGCATATTCTCCTCAACCAACCATGACACATTACCAAACTTGAAGGCTCAAATTCTGCAACATACCCTATCTAGATGAAACCCACCCAAAGGTAAATGGGCTCTCCTTATTTGTGAAGTAACATTAACACAAGCAACTTATCCTAACATGATAGCTGATCCTCACCTCCCGGGAGACATGTTCCCTCATCCGCACCTGGCTCCCCCGGCTCCAAGAAGCCCTGACATCAGAGCCATTCTTTCCTTCCAGCTCCTCATTGCCACTTCAGAAGAATCTTGGTTCTGAGACCCTGATCAGACCTGGTATCTTCCTAGCTTTCTTCCAATCCTGCTGCTACTTATGTTGCTAACCAATGACCAAGTCTTTTCCTTAAGATACTCCAGAAGCTAATGAATCAACTTGTACTTATTTTTCAAATGAGCATGCACCAGATTGAAATTAATTTTTTGCATGGAAAAAAATATTTTAAAATGTAAGTTACATTTTAGTACCTGTTTCAGAAAAGATTCCAGAGCTGAATGTGCAGCTTTTTTCAATTCTACGTTTGTATGGCTACACCACTTCGACAGTACTTCAAATAAAGAAACGTAGTTGTCCAGAAGGCAGGTGCTAAACTGAGATGCATGCAGGGTAAATAAGCATAAGCCAGCTGCAAATGCAAAAATCATTTTATTTAAAATAGGACCACAAAAGGCACAACAAAAAACTATGAAAGCTTTGGTATATGTCAAAATTAACTGTGTGCATGAAGATCCAGTGTCACTGAACTATAATGACCTAGGGATCCTGATCAGAGAGCTCTAACGCCCCCATCCTCCATTTGAATCAACACGTCCATGATTTGGCAAATGACAGCCAAAACAAAGTACACAAATAGGAGCAAGCCACCCGGTTCTCCTAAAATATACTCTAAAGTAATTTTTTTAAATCATGAAATCTAGAGATGACCATCTCAACCAAAATTTGCATGCTAAAAACAAAGTCTCCAAAAGCCTCCCTGTAAATAGTTGCATGTGAAAGTGTTACCACTTTCTTTCTTTTTGTTAAACCAACAGCTTTATTTCATGTCAGCCACAGGGTCAGGGTATCCAGGCATCAGCCCTATAGCCTCATTTACTTTCATTTGTAGTTTAAGTAAAAGTTTACAGAAGGCATTAATTTCATAACCTGAAATATTCTACTTTAATAAATATAGAATCTTACCTAAGGGCACTGCATATCTCTTCAGATCAATCTATTAAAAAAAAAATTACCATCAATGTTTGACAATCATTCGTCTCAACTGTAAAAGAATTAGAATATTAATCCCACCTGAGGATGAATTGCCTTTAATGCAAAATCAAAAATCTCCCTTGAAGTCTGGGGTTCTGGGGGAAAAACAAAAAGACCTCTGTTACAGATCCTAATAGTATTACCTGATAAAGTTCATAAATGACTTTACAACTGACAATTTTATTTCAGACAACCTGATACCTGTATTAACCCCAACAGTCTTGTAAATTCAGAAGTAACATCTTCTATCATTCAATTCACCTAAACAACTGCAAGTTAGTACTACTACATAGGTATTACTTCAGTAAAGTAACAAAAAAACCTGGAATAATAAAGACAAAAGTTTATATTTCAACTTACAAACTGTCAGATAAATCTCTCAGAGCCTCAGTTTTCTCATCTGTAAAAAGGGCACTATATACATTCTTTTAGAATCTTTTTGAAGATTAAACGAGGTCAAACACATTGTTCTCTCAATACCCCGCAGCATTTATTCTACACATAGTATATGCCAAATAGTTATGGGAATTACAATAATAAAAATATGATCTTTGACCTTGGTAAATTTATTACCTAAAAGGGAAGAAGAGACAGATGGTTTGAGGCTCTTATCTGGCCTGACTGACATCACAATTACTTCTATAACTGTCTCTCACCCATAATCCCTGCAGCTGTCCAGAAATCATGCTTACACATTACTGAGTTCTCTACTTGTAACAGTGAATTGCAAATAGCAAAGATTCAAGAATTGTTTGTTTTGATTCTCAGGACTGATATATTTGAAAACGCGGCCCAGATGTGATAGAGGGTGAAGGGGTCAGAGAGGGCTTAACATAAGAGACATAAGCATGTTTGGAGGATACTGTCATGAAAGACATACAAAAAAGCTACTTTGGCATTCAATACAAGGAAAGATTTCCAGCTGTGAGTGTTGAAGCTAGGCCTACAAGTATAGGTACTAATTGGGGAAAAGGTCATTTCACTAAAAGTGACCACAGGTGTGCAGACACACAGCACACTTACCAGTGCACATCTGGTCTGGAATGAGTGAACTTTGTGAACACAGTGAGGCCCAGGGATTGTAGGGCATAAGCACTCAGTGGTGGGAATGGACACCTTCCTAGCCTCCATGCCTTCTCCCAGGCTCTGCCTCCCACTGTCCCCTGCCGTGTCCACCTCTCCTTTCTAATGGACCACTTCCTCTACAAGCATGCTCAGGTAAAGCTGCCCCTGTAGAACTGGACGCACTCTGCCACTCTGGTCTCTCTGTACTCGGACCCCTCCCTGAGCAAGGCAGTGCTATACTCCCTCCTAAAGACTTTCTCCTTACATCCTTGGCTTAGTGTCTCTGCACTTGCTTTCTAGCTAATCTTGGTCATACTTTATGTATTATCTCCAGGCTAACGACTTCCAAAATTGTATCTTAAAGTCTAATTTTTCCTGCAAGTTCCAGGCAACTGCACAGTAAACATCTAAGCTTGGATGTTTCACAGGTTTCCAGGTTTCTGTCTGAAATCTGGTCCTCTCCCATCCCACTCAGCTTAAGAATCAGTAACGGACTTCAGTTGCTCACTCCTACACTCAAGAAAAAAGTCTCTCAATCCTACACTAATACATCTCTCATATCCAACGGCAGTCAAGCAGACCACTACAAAATATCAACTGGCCCATACGCATTCCTTATTTTAAAAAACCAGTTTTCCATTCCATTTGGAATAAAATCACAACTCAGAAGCGCCTGACATACTGGCTCCACGTCCTGTCCAATGTCACCCCAGGTCTTCTCTGTATGCTGTGAAGCTCTAGACACTCCAGCTCCCTTGCCTCTCTGACCACCACATGCTGGCAAGGCTTGAGGCCTGGATGCTTGCTGGTCACTCCATCCCCAGCTGGCTCCTTGCCATCTTGCAGGCCTTGGCTTCTTGTTACCTGCTCAGAAAGAACTGGCTGTGTGCATCCTCCATCACTCCATTCTCCAATATTCTTATTCACTGCACCCTACTTGTTTGGATAAAGGAACCCTGAAATCTCTAATAGCTTGTTCATCTGTCTATTGTCTATCTCCTCCATTAGGCTGAGCTCATGATTGCAGAAACTTGGTGATTCTGACTGAATCCAACACCCAATTCACCACTCTTTAGATCAGGGTGTCCAATCTTTTGGTGTCTCTGGTCCACACTGGAAGAAGAAGAGTTGTCTTGGGCCACACATTAAATACAATGCAACACAAAATCTCTCTCTCTCTCTCTCTCTCTCTCTCTCTCTCTCTCTCTCACACACACACACACACACACACACACACACACACACATAAACCACATAATGTTTTAAGTAAATTTACGATTTTGTGTTGGACCACATTCATGGCCACCCTGGGCTACATGCAGCCCATGGGCCACAGATTGGACATCCCTGCTCTAGATAGAAGTCACCCAGGAAATACATACTATATAAATGAGTATTTTAGTATTAGTATTTAGTGCTTGAAGCCACATAATCATGGCATAACAGAAAAACTATAAATATCAGCCACAGACCAAGGCTTAAATCTTAGTCTTGCCACTTCCTAGTTATGTTAGTTTCCTACTGCTGCTGTAACGTAATTATCACAAGTTTAGTGGCTTAAAATATACAAATTCATTACCACACAGTTTTGGAGGTAAGAAACCTGAAATGGGTGTCACAGAGCTAAACTAAGATGCCAGCAGAGCTCTCTTCCTTTCTAGAGGCTACAGCAGAGGTCTTTTCCAGCTTCTGGACGCCACTCACATTCCTTGACCCTTCCATCTTCAAAGCAGGCAATGGCCAATTGAGTCTTTCTCACATTGCATCACTGTGACACTGACTTTTCTGCCTTCCTCTTCCACATTTAAGGACATTTGTGATGACATTAAACCGACATGGATAATCTCCTTATTTCAAGGTCAGCTGATTAGCAACCTTAATTCCTTCTGCAACCTTGATTCCCATTTGCCAAGTGGCCTAACACATTCACAGGTTCTGGGGATTAGAATGAAGACTTTGGGATCCATCATTCTGCCTACCACACTAATTGTGTTACTTTGGGAAAGTTAGTTAACTTGTCTTAATTCTAGTTTTCTAATATATAAAATGGAGATATTACTACTTATCTTAAGACAGTTATTTCACCAAATGTCGATTAACATGCCAAGCAAACATAGACAAATGATCAACAACCCGAGAGGAGGGTCGAGTGACAGAAATAAACATACAATCTGATAAACTAAAAATCTGTCATAGTACATGCTGTAACAGAAGGAAATATACAAACCGTAAGAAGTCACTCAACTCAGGCGAATCATAAGGAGTTTATAAAACAGGACATTGTTTTAAGGGTTTATAAAACAGGACCAAACATTGAGCAAGGACTTGATGGAGTAGGAAGCTGGCAAGAGGATATGCAAGACATAAGAGAGAGGACGAAGGAAGGGAACTCATGTAGAGCTAGTCCAATATTTTTGGTAATAAGCAATAAAGAAGGGGTGAGTAGAAATATTAGGTTGAAAAGTATGAAATTTCTATTTTTACAGGTCAGAACTAATTGGACATAGGCAATTTCAACCTAATGAAAGCAAACACACACCAGAGGTAGAAAAATTTGGCAATTACTTGAACAAAAATGATAAAGAAGGGCACACAAGAGATGTTTTTTTCTTTTAAAGACTCTTTAAGGTTAAAAGTTTTATTTGGTTTTTAAAAAGAAATGAATTTTGACTCCAGTTTAGATGGTGGGATAGGTAAATGGTGTGCTCACCTTGTCCCATAACTACATCAAAATTACAACTAAACTACAGAACCACCACCACCTGAAGACTACCTGAAGAGAAGTCCCGTAACTATGAATGTAAAGAAGCCACGTCAAGACTAGTAGGAGGGGTGGAGACGTTGACTGTGCATACCCACAGTGGCAATTAAAAATCAGGAGGGATATTTCAGCTGCAGTGGTTCCCTCTAAGGAGCAAGGGATCCCAGCCCCACACCAGCTCCCCATCCCAGGGCACCAGTACAAGAAAGAGAAATCCCCATAACTTATGGCTATGAAAACTAGTGGCTGAGTGAAACATAAAGCAGAGTATCCCAGGCCAGCTTTTTCTCTTTCTTTCTTTTTTTCTTTTTTTTTTTTTAAGAGAGAGAGGGGAAGGGAGAGAGAAAGAGAGGGAGAACAGCATTGATATGCAAGGGAAACATTGGTTGGTTGCCTCTCGGATGCCCAACTGGGCACCTGGCCCCCAACTCAGGCACGTGCGATGATTAGGAATCAAACCAGAGACCTTTCAGTTTGCGGGATGACATTCAACCCAATGAGCCGCACCAGTAAGGGTGGCATTACTCTTAAAGGGCTCGTTACTTTTAATGGGCCCATGCATGGACTTAATTGCTGATAGATGCACTCAGTCTAAGTTCCAGGGCTGGAGCAGCAGCTTGAAAAGAATGATGGACAACTGGGGAGGAAATAAACTGTGGCTGCAGAGTGAGGGCTGGAGGACCAGCTATTTCCCAGATAGAAGTGCTGTCAGAAGCCATTATTCCTTTGTTGAGTCCTCTCATACCTACCTGAGTCTCCCTCAACTTAGCTAACACTGTTTATCCCACCTTGATGAATCAGAGACCTGCCCCATTGAACTCGTGGGCCCACCTAAGCCATTTTCCATTGTTTTCCCATATTTCTTGGCTCATACTGTGGGCCTTCCTAAACTCTCAAATGTTCACAAACCCCAAACAGGCAACATGCAGCCTCAGCAAGCCATGTACCTCTTGCTAAGCAACCCAAAGCCTGACCCTAGTGGCAGTGGCCTCGGTTCACAGCTTAACTTCATCCAGGCCCCTCCAAGAGTAGCAGAAGTGGCAACCATCTGCAGATCACTTTGTAGCTCACACCAGGTGGTCCCAGACAGAGCAAAAGCAGAGGATGACTTTGGCCTGCTCCAGAGTCCCTCTTCACAAGAGGTCCAGAACCAACACACCCAGTGATCAATTCAGACCACACCAGGGCACCGCACAACTACCTCAAGAAACAACAAACCCAAAGGGCAGACTCAGCAGAAACCAAAGCCCCTGCCGGCACCAGAGCCTTGCTAAAGCAAATCCTGCTCTGTGAGGTCAGCCCCTGCACAACAGCTCCTCCACTGTAGTCATGGCTAGCCCTCCACCAATCAGCCTGAAGGTCAATTCGTCCCACTTGGGTACCAGAAACCACAGCTCAATTGCAACAGGAGGGTGCACACAAGCCATACAAGGGACACACCTGGAGCATTCAGCTCCAGTAACTAAGGAGACTGGGCCCTCCAGGACACCTACTAAATAAGTCCAATCTACTAAGACTAGGAGATATAGCAGATCTATGCAGGATGGCAGTCAAAATGAGGAGACAAACATGTCCTAAATGAAAGATCAGAACAAAACTCTAGAAAAAGAACTAAACAAAATAGAGAGAAGCAATTTACCATAAGCAGAGTTCAAAACTTTTTATAAGTATGTGTAATGAACTCAATGAGAACTTAAACAGATAAAAAATGCAGAAGTAAATACAAAACATAAATGAAATAAAAAAATAAAGAATATATTAGATGAAATCAACAGTAGATTGGATGATATAGAGGATGGAATCAGAGATCTGGAAGACAAGGGAGGAGAAAACTCCCAGTCAGAACAGCAAAAAGGAAAAAAATCTTTAAAAAATGAGGATAGTTTAAGAGTCCTCTGGGAAAACATCAAGCATAACAACACTGGAATCACGGGGGTACCAGGAGGAGAAGAAAAAGCAAGGAATTAAAAACTTATTTGAAGAAATAATGACAGAAAACTACCCTACAAGTCTAGGAAACAGAGAGTCCCAAACAAGATGAACCCAAAGATGCCCACACCAAGACACAACATAAATAAAAGGCTAAAAGTCAAAGACAAAAAAGAATCTTAAAAGTAGCAAAAGAAAGATGATTAGCTACCTACAAGGGAACTCCCATAAGACTGTCAGCTGATTTCTCAACAGAAATTTTGCAGGCCAGCAGGGATTGGCACAATATATTCAGAGTGATGAAAAGCAAGGACCTACCACCAAGTTTGCTCTACATAAAGCAAAGCTATCATTCAGAATCTAAGCATAGATAATCAGCTTCCCAGACAAGAAAAAGCTAAAGGAGTTCATCACCACCAAACCAGTAGTATAAGAAACGTTAAAGGGATATCTTTAAGAAGGAGAAAAAAGATAAAAAATAGGAAGAATAAAATAGCAACAACTAGACACCTATCAATAAATCCTTTAATGTACATGGATTAAATGCTCCTATTATAAAAGAGAGGGTGGGTGAATGGATGAGAAAAGCAAGGTCCATACGTATGTTGCCTCCAAGAAACTCACTTACAGATCAAAAGAAACAGATTGAAAGTAAAGGGATGAAAATAGATATACCATGCAAACAGAAACAAAAACGCTATAGTAAGCAATACTTATATCAGACAAAATAGTCTTTAAAACAAAGGTTGTAACAAGAGACAAAGAAAGACCCAACGATTTCACTTCTAGGTATTTATCTAAAGAAATTCAGAACACTAATTTGAAACGACATATGCATCACTATTTTCATCGTAGCATTATTTACAATAGCGAAGATATAGAAGTAACCTAAGTGTCCATTAACAGACAAATGGGTAAAAAAGACAGTATATGCACACAATGGAATATTACTCAGCCATTAAAAAAAAAAAGAAATCTTGCGTCTGCAACAACATGGATGGGGTTAGAGGGTATTATGCTAAGGGAATTAAGTCAGAGCAAGATAAATATCATATGATTTCACTTTTATGAGGAAATAGAAAATCAAAATAAACAAACAGCAGAAACTCACAGATACAGAGAACATTTTGATAGCTGCCAGAGGTGTTTGAGGGAATAGGTCTGAAAGGGGAAGGGATTAAGATGTACAAATTATCATTATAAAAATAGTTACAGGGATGTAAAGTGCAGCACAGGGAATATAGTCAATATCGTAATAACTATGTATGGTGTCAGGTGGGTACTAGACTTACTGGGGTGATCATTTTGTAAGTTATATAAATTTCTAATCACTACGTTGTACGCCTAAAACCAGCATAATATTGTACATCAACTGTGACTGAATAACAAAAAATTATTTAAAAAGGAAATTAATTTCATAACGCTTATAATGCTATCATAGATAATCTTCTAAACATTTTTGAGGTACTTTAGTAGAACACAATTAATATATAGGAAAAAAAGTATATTAAACAGAATTTTATACTGATAAACAAGGATCTGCATCCTAAAAATTAGAAAATGCTGAAGAAAAAAAATCAAAGCAGGTCTAAACAAACGGAGGGATATATTGTGTGCATAGGCTGAAAAAACTCAACATAAAAGAGAGATCCATTATCTCCAAATTAATGAACAAGATTAAAACAATGACTATAAAAACCTGAGCAGTTTTTTCATAGACAAAAACTCATTAGAAAGTTGATATGGAGCAACAAAGGCCTAAAGATACTAAAATGGCTCTGGAAAAGAGTAAAATGGGAGGACTTAATCTGTACTGGATATTAAGGTTTACTATGCAGTTAATGTCAAAAACACAGTGCGGGCTTGGCAGGTATATAGATACATAATGGACCAAGGGAACAAAACAGTAATCAGAAATAGACCCACACAAAGGCACAAAAATAATTTAACAGAGATTTGGCAATGATTTCATGGATGATGCTCAAAGCACAGGCAATGAAAGAAAAAAAAAATAGATAAACCGAACTTCAAAGTAAAGAATTTTTGTGCATCAAAGGACACAATCAACACGGTAAAAATGGAACCAACCCATGGAATGGGACAGCAATTTTCAACCTTTTTCACCTCGTGGCACACACAAACTAATTACTAAAATTTTGTAGCACACCAAAAAAGATATATTTTTTGCCAATCTGACTAAAAAAATTCTTTTTGATTTTTTTGGTATAATTTTGATTCATTCACACTGGATAGCTATTGTTATGTTGGCTATAGCCATTGCTTTTTATGGGTTGACCAAAAAAGTTTTTCCATGAAAGACACATAACAGCTATTGATTTGGATATTTTATGGCGACTATCTCCTGCATGGTATAACATTGATTCTTCTCAATTAATATATCAAGTTGATCGCTATTAACTCCAACTGGTCTCCCCAAATGTGGAGCACCATTCAGCGAGAAACCTCCAGCATGAAACTTCGCAAACCCCTTTTGACATGCTTGATCAGTCACAGCACCTTCTCCACACACTGCACAAATCTTTGTTTGCATTTCACTTGCACTTTTACCTTTCTTGAAATAATAAAGTATAATGCGCCAAAGATGTTGCTTATTTTTTCCATCTTCAATATTAAAATGGCTACACAAAAATTCACCAATTTTGATAAGTTTTTTTAAATGCACTCTGATATAACAGCTGTCACAACTGAATCTAACAAAACTGTTTTGAATGAAGTTAAAGACAACTAAGCACTACTAGAGGCAACTTATGGAAAAAACTGAACAAACATTTTTGGCCAACCCACATTAGATAATCTACACGAAAAGACGTTAGTGCCCCTTACAAAATAGTTAGATATTACGTGTTTTAAAAATTCTTGCAGTATTCCAGTATGTCATGCCACAATGGTTGAAAATTACTGGAATGGGAGAAAACAATTGCAAATCATGTATCCAATAAGGAACTGATATCCAGAATATATATAGAACTCCTATAACTCAACAATGAAACCCAAGTAATCCAATGGGAAAACAGGCAAAGGACTTGAACAGACATTCCTTCAAAGAAAATAAATAACCAAAAGCACATGGAAAGACACTCAAAATTAGTCATAAGGGAAATGCGAATCAAAGCCACAGTGAGACTCCACTTCACACCAATTAGTATGGATATTATCAAAAAGAAGTAAACAACAAGCATTGGTGAGGATGTGGAGAAACTGGAACCCTTGTGCATTGCTGGTGGGTATGTAAAATAGGGCAGCTACTATGGAAAACAGTATGACAATTACTCAAAAAATTAAATACAGAATGACCGAATGATCCAGCAATCCAGACTTGGAGGTATGTACCCCCAAAAAAGGAAGCAGGACTCCAACAGAATCTGTACACCCATTTTCCAGCAGCATTAATAACAAGTGTCCTCTGATGTATGAATGGACAAACAAAATGTAGTATATATATTCATAAAATCCAATATTATTCAGCATTAAAAAGGGAAATTCTGATACACATACAACCTGGATGAACCTTAAAGACATTATGCTAAGTGAAATAAGCCAGCCACAAAAGTTACATACTATGAGTCCATTTATATAACCTTGAAGTAACAAAATTCAAGATGGAGAATGATCGACTGTGGCTGCAGTAGGAGGGAGAAGAGAGGTGTATCTGGCTACAAAAGGTTAGCAGGAAGGAAACTTGTGGTGATGGACTGTTTAACATCTTGACTGTGGGGGTACACGCACAAATGTATATAAGATAAAAATGCACAGAAATAAATATAGACACTCAAGTGTGTGCACATAAAACTAGTACGATGTGACTAAAGTAGGTAGATTTTATCAGTGGCAGTATCCTCGCTGTGCTATTATTGTACTTCATCACTACCTGAAACTGAGTGAAGAACATATAGAATTTCTCTGTATTACTTTTCACAACTGCACGTGAATCAGAAATTGGTTTAAATATTCAAAAAATAACCGGGCAATTTATACTGGATCTATAATTTTTGACTACACAAAGAAAATCAAATGAAGTCAAGCCATACCTTCCTCCATGGATTTAGTGAAGTTACACAAAAGTGATGACAGTCCCTTCAGACATCCAGCCACAACAGGTAGTTTGGGTTCTCTTACTGTTGATGTCATCTAAAAGGAAAGTTTTAAGAAGATACCATTAAAAAAGAAAAATACAACCAAATGTATGGAAGCAAAATATCATAAAGTTTACGTACCTGGGTCTTAAGCTCACCCAGAAAAGCCCGGAACAGTTTTTCAGAATTATTTATCATATCACTAGGATGAACTTCCCCTAATACTCCAAGGAGCTCATATATTTTTTCTAAAACTGAAAAATAAATTTTAAATAAATAAAGGACTAAAATAACATTTAAATAACCTGAATACACAAAAATGTATGAATAAGAAAATGAGAGGATATTTAGTTCAAAAATAATAAAACATATAAAATATCTACTTTTATCTACTAGAATCTTTCCTGATAAGTTTTATGCAAATCTAATATTATAAACTAAAAAATATTTGACATGTGTTGTGAGATTTAAAGAAACTATATTGTAAAGACTAACATTTTTATAAGCAGAAGTCTTCATACATTGTTTCTGACATATACATAAATACCCTGGTAGAGGAAAACCTAAGTTTTACACTAATAATTTTTAATGTAAACTCATTAAAATATCTTAAAATAACACTTAAATACATCTCACCTGTATCTGGTATTTTTGTTTTCAATGCAAGTTCTCCATAGAATTTGCTAAATAAATCCCCAACTCTGAATTCATCCATGAGTCTAGAACTTCTCAAAGTCTGAAGTAACTAAAAGGATAAAAATAGGCATCAACTACCTAAGTAAGTTCACATATAGCAAAGTTCCAGAATTATGTGTCTCTAGAGGATTTATGTTTGGTCTCTCAGGACTTGTATTAGCCAGATTATTTGTGAGGTAGAGGGTAAGGTGGGTGGTGGAAGAGCAGAGGAGGGTTTCAAAGGGGAAGAGGGTATAAACTTAATATTACTTTCCAAAGAAACCAGAAACATGACTAGGATTATTCTATTGGAGGTACTTAAAAACCAGTAAGATCCAAAGGAATTCTAAAATAGAGATATAAAAAGAAAGATCCATCTAAGAGAGAGATACAAGTCCAAGTGAGTCCCAACAATCACTTAAATAAAACATACAGACCCATTCTCATGGTAAGGTTTTAGGAAAAAACTCAGATATCATGAGGTGAATTTTGACAATTCTTCTTCTGTAATTTTAAGAGTAGGGACAATGAAAGTAGTGGAGGAGCAGTAAATTTCTTAGTTATTTTTCCCCTTCATTCCCCTCAAAACCCCAAATACTTCCTTTGCTACCCAGTAGAGTCTGAGAACAAACTACCAAGGTACTGTTAGGTGATGACTGCAAAATGTGAGTCTTGCCCTCACGTCAATGTGTTTCAAGCCTATTCTCCAGTATCTCCCACCCAAAACTCCAATTTTCACTTCTGAATTACATGTTTGATATAAAACACATGTACTTACAAATATAAAATTACCTTAATAAGAAGGTCTAGGGCTGGAATTTTACATTTAGCAGCTTTATCTTTTGTATAAACACTGGTACAAGTATTCTAGGTTTTAAAAGGAGACATACCAAAAAATCAGTAAGATCTAAAACTACATCTCTGAAAGGAGCAATACCAATTTATGATATAACGCAACTTAATACCTAGCTGTTAAAATAATATTAAAGTATATAAATATACAGATTGAAAATTACTGAAATCACATTGATGTAATAATATGCAACGGTAATAATATCAACAATAACAAGCAAACAAAAAAACACAAAGTAAATGGAGACCTCAGCAGGACAATAAAGAAAGAGAAGAAAAGTAAAATTACTCCTCCTTATATACTTCCCACAGCACTTGTTGCCATAGATCAACAAAGAAAGAACAAAGAACAAAAAAGATAACTAAAGCAATTCAGAGAAGAATGGCTGAGACTCTAAGGGAACCTAGCTCCAAGGCTGGGGTGGATTTCTTAACTTCTAAACTTCACTGGTAAAACTAGAGAGATGAAGAATACCTAAGAGAGATTTGGTAAAAATTAAATGATAAGCTGTATATTAAAGAAGTTTGTAAACTATGAAGCACTCTACAAATGTTACTCCTACCCTTGAGGCAATATTTTTAAATATTAAGATTCCAATCAAGAAAGATGAGAAGTCAAAAGAGAATAAAATCAAAACTTATTTTAAAAGACTGATTATCATTAAAAACATTTTCTATATTAGAGTTACTTATAATTTATAACTATCTATAAATTATCTCAAACTGAATACATACATCTTCATCAACACTTAGCATCAAAAACTAGAAGCAAATTTAGGACAATAAAAACAACTTACCTCAAGATATGGCACTTGCTAAAGGTATAAAAAAGTCTAAGAAAGGACAACTCAATTTATGATTACCAGTTCCAAAGTAAGTTATGAGGAAACCTCAGGGAAGGCAGGTTGAAAGAAAATGGGAGGCACAAGACTGGCAAACTTTTCAGACTGTTGTCAAAGAGAACACAGGAGCTATAGGAAATATGACTCTTACCCTTAGGGAGAATTCTTTAAAATTATTTTTTAAAGCGTTCTAAAATCTCCCCACAATTTAAAAATCCAACTTATTATGACTTCTTATAAAAGGCATTATCGATCCTGGTTGCAAAGTTATCAAACTAGTTATAAAAGTTATCAAAACAGTTTTTGACATGTGCCTCGGCTTATTAAATCTAAAAAAATAGAAAACAATAGCCCACTTCATTTTTAACACAATCAGGCAGAAATAAACTCCCCAATGAGAAAGAGAGAAATAAAATAAAAATCCAAGTTTAAACTTACACCATAAATTAAAACGAACATTGGTATATCATGAGATGTTTTTTCCTTCCTTACCTTAATATCAAGAGAATAAGGTGTGATCTTCTGGCCAATTTTTTCTAAGAAAATACATAAAAATTTTAGGACTTCTTCTCGACAGTCACGAAACTATAATAAATGAAATACACATTGCAGTAAATATGGGTAAGAATAGAGTCACTCCAACATAACAGAATATACAAGAAAAAGCAAAATGAGTATTTTCAACTTACTTCATCAAAGCTAAGTGATTTCCGAACAAATACAAGCAAACCGAAATCTTTGGAAAAAACTAAGGAAGTCTGCAATGCTGTATAAAAAAAAAAAAAGAAAAAGTAAGACAGCTACCAAGGAGCAATCCATAAATCCATTCTAAAGGGAATGCACGTTTCTCAATTCGGCTATTTAAGTAAAAAAATATGCTAACCTAAGGCTGCTGTATTGAAAAGAAAAACAGGAAATTCTAGATATTCCACAGGCATGCATGGGTATGTCACATCTGTAAATCTGCTAACTTTACATGGTAAATGGAACTGAGGTTGTTAATCAACTGACCTTAAAATGGGGGAATTATCCTGGATTACCCAGTGGGTCCAATGTATTACACAAGTGAGCCCTTGCCAGTGGACAGAGGAAGAGACTTAGGAGAGCAGGAGAGATTCCAAGCTTAAGAGTTACTTGACCCATTATTCCTACTGACTTTGAAGATGGAGAATGGGGACCTGACGTAGAAGAAATATGGGTGGCTTCTAGAAGCAAGGAATGCCAGCAAGAAAAAAAGTACCTCAGTCCTACAACTGCAAAGACCTGAATTTTGCTAAAAACCTGAATGAAAAGGAAAAGGAATTCTCCCCGAAAGCCTGCCTGATACTTGGTTTTAGTTTGGTGACACCTGTGTTCACTTCTGATTACAAAACTGTAATATTAACAAACCTGTGATATTTTAAACCACTAAATTTAACAGGAGCAATAGAAAATACACTTCTCTATCCTTCAAGTGAAAAGGCATTGAATATTCCGAGTAAACTTGGAACTGCCTTACAACCAAGTTACTAAAGGTACAACAAAGAATTCTAACTTAAAAACCCTGAGGCTAGAAAGAATTTACATAATTGTTAGTTTTTAAGTTTTTCCCCATTAACATATCCTTGACTATAGGTACTATGTGCCACCTTATTTAAGGTGTTGTTTACATTATTTCTCTACTGTATTCGAAAACGACTTCCTAGGAAGAAAATCTCATTTTTTAGTTAAGAGGACACACCACGGGAAGTTCTGCATATTTTTGTTTTCAAAAAGGAATATCGTAGTTTTCAAGCAGTCTATTTTACAAGTACTAAAAGAGAAACTATTACTACAAAGAGAAAAAGTTCTCATCCAGGCGTTGCTAAAAAGTTAAAAAGAACAGCTTGATTTTTCAGTTCTATTTTTGCAATGCTTCTCAAAAGCAGGAACAGCAAATATAACGGTTTGGAAATTGGTGAGTTTAGGACACATTAAGGTGAAAAAACACTTTGCTCTCGTTTTTTCTCCCCACTTTGGATAGCAATGGTTGACAAATTTGGGGCGTTTTCACCGAAATGTTTTACAATATCTGTTCTCTGGTGTTAAGGAAAAAAGGCAGTATGACAAATCACTTTTTATACACAGCCACAGAAATTATGACGACCCACAACCAAATATCTGGACTTTAAAACACTTGGAGAAACGCTGGACTGAAACTCTAGCCCAAGTGATAAACCCGGAAACGCAACACACGGCGGCGCCGTGCAGCACGAGCCGGCCGGCAGGATACCCACCCAGCAGCGCGGGGCTTGTGCTTAGCACGCACTCCTGACCCAGGCCCCGAATCAGCTGATGACTGGCCACCGCAGCGCTGTAACGGTCAGCCGCGGACAAGTACTCCTGCAGCTGCGCCAGAGAGCGCTGCACCCCAGACTTAGAGTCAGCCATGACCCCAGCCAAGACCCGCCAGGGTTCCCACCTAGCCCGGGCCGGAAATGACGCGAGGCCCGGAGGCGGGGCCCGCGGGTACCGGGGCGGGGCTCGTGGCGGGGGCGGCGGCCGCGGCGAGACCTTCGCGGGAGGGTCCTCCGTGTAGGATTAGCCCGTTTTAACTTTAACTAGGGTTTATGTCATGTTTATGAGTTTGTTGCACACAGTACACTTAGCATCCATACATTGAAGCTTAGGGAGAAACAAATCCAACGGTGTGGCGCCCGGAAATAGACCGGGAGGACAATCGGTTAATTGGAGTTGACTTCCTAGAGGCAGAAAAAGAAAAGCGAGGGTCTTTGGCCGAGATCTATAGTTTATCCCTTGATAATGAGTGGAAGTGCACTGGGAATGTCTTTAGGAATAAAAATGCTTAAGTGATAAGTACTTTTCCGCTGGGCCACGCTACAGTCTAGATGAACTCTACGAACACCACGGCCCGGTCGAACGCCCCAGATTTCCCGCGAAACTGCGGTCCCGTACTGGGTCAGATCATTTGAATGGAGGGGGGAACAGAGCGAGGTCTCAGTCGGCTTTCTGCGAAGCGCCAAAGGCGGTCTTTTAGTCCCCCCTGTCGGCGGGCAGTGGAGCCTCCCGTAGGCGGAGCCATGCGAGAGCGCCGCTGTGATTGGTGGGGCATCACCGAAGACGGTGACGACGGTGCCGCTGGCGCGAAACCTTGGGCCAGGCTCCTGAGGTGTAGGAGTGCGTTCCACCAAGTGCTCCCGGGGCTCTACGTGAGTGGCAAACAGCGGCCTTCCTCCTGTAACCGCGTCCCACGGGAAGAGCACAGCGTCTGTGCGCCGTAGCGGAGGAAGCCGGAAGCGGGCGCGGCGCGATCCTTTTCAGTTAGTCGCGCAGGTACCCCGAGCATCATGTCGTCCCCGGCGTCTACCCCAAGCAGCCGCCGCAGCCGGCGCGGTCGGGCCACGCCCGCGCAGACGCGTAAGTCTTTGCCAGCGATTCTGTCTTGCCAAGCACACCCTCTCCCCCATACCCGATTCTGCCTTTTCCGTCTTCTGGCCGTTTCCCGCCGCCTCTGAAAAGCATTGGCCTGTGTACAGGGCCTCTGTGCGCTGAGTCTAGGTCCCGGGGGGGAATACATGTCCTGCGGGCGACGAGCGTTTTGCTCATGCCCTATTCTTTGTAGTGTGCAGAGACTTTCTTGTGGGGCAGACAGTGCTGGACACCCATTTCCACCCTTTCCCCAACATTTCCTAATGTTGATTGGTTAAACATGTCCGTACTCATTTGCTTCGTTTTTGTTTGGCTTGTATTTGTTCAGTAATGAATCAAACTGTCCCAACAGAAAGACAAATCCAGGAAGACCAACCACGAGAATTTATGGCTATCTTTTCTCTTTTGTATGTCTCAAGCTCGAAGTGAGGATGCCAGGTCATCTCCAGCTAGGATACGTCGAGGTGAGGATTCTACCTCCACAGGAGAGCTGCAGCCATTGCCCACCTCACCTGGAGCTGATCTGCAGAGCCCTGCTGTACAGGACACATTATTTTCCAGCCCTCCTCAGATACATTCTTCAGGTGTGTTTCTGAACGTCTTAAGTTATGCTGTGTGGCTAATATACAGTCAGTGCTTCTTTGGTGACTAAGAGTACAGTGAGCAGAGAAAGAAACTTGGCGCTTTTTATAGAGCATTTAGTAATCTGAAGAATCTTAACCATCAGAGGTTACAATAAACATTGAGTTTGCTATTGCGTTTGGGTGACTTAGATCAACCAAAATAACATGCTATATTTTCCTTTTTGATGTACTACCAGAATTTCATTGTAAACTTTCAAGTTTTGTTTTTATAGCTATTCCCGTTGACTTTGATGTTAGTTCACCACTGACATACGGCACTCCCAGCTCTCGAGTAGAGGGTACCCCAAGGAGTGGTGTTAGGGGTACACCCTTGAGGCAGAGGCCTGACCTGGGATCTGCACGGAAGGGCCTGCAGGTGGATTTGCAGTCCGATGGGGTGAGTACACAAGTACAGTCTTCTGATAGCTTTATTTTGAGAACATAAAATGGTTCATTAACATTGTTCTGCCATATTTTCCTTTGTAGCCAGCAGCAGAAGATATAGTAGCGAGTGAGCAGTCTCTAGGCCAAAAGCTTGTGATTTGGGGAACAGATGTAAATGTGGCAACATGCAAAGAAAATTTTCAGGTGAGCTGTGTGTGTGTGTTCAAATTCATACTGTTAGGGATGAAAATGCTGGGAGAAAGTGTAACCTGTATCTACGTAGCCATAATACTTTGGGGTAGATTTTTAGGTGGCTTAGAATTGTTGATGTTTTTCTTGTTTTTAATTGGAACATACTGTCTTTAAATAGTGACTAACTCATAATTTTGTACTTTGAATATTTACTTATTTTTAAATACATTAAGCTTAATATTTCTCTTTCCACATCAAGAGATTTCTTCAGCATTTTATCGACCCTCTTGCTAAAGAAGAAGAAAATATTGGTATAGATATTACTGAACCCCTGTACATGCAGCGACTTGGGGAGGTAATTATATGCTTACTTACAAGTTCAAATTATGCATTTCAAAATAATTAGAATATAACTTGCTCCATTGATCTTATAGATTAATGTTATTGGGGAACCATTTTTAAATGTAAACTGCGAACACATAAAATCGTTTGACAAAAATCTATACAGACAGCTCATCTGCTACCCACAGGTAAGAATTTGGCTTTGACCTTGACGAATTACAGTAGACATCTAGAATGTCTTAAGAGTTTCTGAATAGCAGAATTTTCTTTGTAGCAACAGAGAATGTGCCTCTAATGCAAAAGAACCTCTCTAGAAAGCCATGTTTAACCTCTTTTAAGATGAGCACTTTTTATGCTAACATTTCTGAAATTGGGGTGTGTATTACTGTCAGTGACACATTATAGTTTAGTTGGCAGTGTATTGGCTATATTGATTATAGCTATAGGCATTGGAAGTAAGCAGACTTGGTTTTAAATCTTGTTTGGGTTCTTTTTCCCACTTAATAGATATATAACCTGAGTCAAGTTACTTACTCCCCTCTCCCCTCAAAGGCTGTTTTCTCATCTGCAGAAAGGGGAACAAATATTAACAAATAAATCATAATTATTTGAATAAAATCAATTAGTGTATTGCTATCATTTCACTGGAGAAAAAGTGAGACATGAAAGTATGTGCTCAGAATTCATATTATTACTAAGTAAAATCCTAAAACATGACAGTACATACTGAAGGTAGTTTCATATGTAATCACACTTAACCCCAATGAAAGCATGCAGACTTAAGATAGTTGAGTGTGCCCAGGATTTATAAATGATATATGTGTGGCTATGTAGGGTAATGCTTTTGAATTATGCAATGTGTTTTTGTTTTTATGCTTTGCTAATATGAAATGCTTTATTTATAGTTAACCCTAAGATGGAAAAACAAACACAGCTTGGTATCCACACTTATTTTTTTGTAGGAGGTTATCCCAACTTTTGACATGGCTGTCAATGAGATCTTTTTTGACCGTTACCCTGACTCAATCTTAGAACATCAGATTCAAGTAAGACCATTCAATGCATTGAAGACCAAGAACATGAGAAACCTGAATCCAGAAGGTAGTATTTTTTTTTAAAGATTTTATTTATTTTTAGACAGAAGGGAAGGGAGGGAGAAATAGAGGGAGAGAAACGTCAATGTGTGGTTGCCTCTTGCGTGCCCCCTACCGGATACCTGGCCCTCTACCCAGGCATGTGCCTGGACTGAGAATTGAACCGGTGACCCTTTGGTTTGCAGGCTGACACTCAATCCACCGAGTCACACCAGCCAGGGCCAGAAGGTAATATTTTTAATAGCAAGAAAACATTACATGAAAAGATATAAAACCTGATTTTATCAAGGAACTTTAAAGAATTCATGGTGATAGAATCCAGTTGACAAAATGATAGATTTAATTGCCCTATGCAATTATGATCCTACCATACCTTTATTATAAAAGATTTTATAACTATTCCCTATTTCAAGGTGAACTATCCAAATGTTATGATTTTATACTTTCTCAGAATCACTGTAGAAAACAAGTACAGATATGATCCTGCCCTAGTGCTTAAGAAATAAACCTAGATGGAAAGGTAAATAAAAGAAGAGGTAGAATAACTGAAGAATAGTGCAGGAGATGTCTCAGCCCAGGGAGAGAAGGAGAGCACTGGGCCCAAATGGAAGAAATCGTGGTGAAATAGAAATTGGGAGTATAGTAAGGATTTGGAAAGCAGACTTGAAGGAATTCTCTAGACAGCAGAAAGAAACAATATAGCCAGAAACAAGGAAGCAAAACAGAGCTATGTGTGGACAATAAGTGATGTTAAAGCAGGGAGTTTGTATGGAGGCTGGAAAGTTTGGGTCCTAAAGACCTTTGTATTTCAACTTAAGATTTTTAGTCCAAAGTCAATAGGAAGCCATTGAGGAGAAAGATTTGCCACTGTTGAGAAGTTCGTGGTAGGCCTAGCATGCTGTGTGTTGAGGTTCACTAAGGGGACTAACAGTAGCTCACGTATGGACCAATAGGGTCCTAAGCTAGACAGTGGCCATAGAAGTAAAATAATAGGACAAACATATTTGCCATGTATGAAGGTTGAAGTATGAAAGTTATGGAGAATTAATGAACACTGCTTTAGGTAAAAGTGCAAAAGACACAAATTTCAGTAAAAGAAAATAAGGTAGCTAATAAACATGAGCAAGTGTTGGACTTCACTATTTATTGAAGAACTGTTTTGTTTTGCGTTTTTTGGGGTGTTTGTTTGTTTTTTTTCATTTTATGAAATTGTGTCCTTACACCAAATCTGTGATAGGGATTTCTGGTGGGGGTCCTGGAGGAGGTAGAGCGGTTAGGTAAGTGTGCTGCATTTAAATGTTCAGACACAGAGCATTGTTACACAAACAATTCCAGGTTAAGATTAGAGATTACAAATTGCCAGATTCTCAACTGATTTCAAAATATGTAGCTTTTACATTTATGTTTGTAACTTATTACAAAGTTATATTTTAAAGTAAAAGAAGGATTAGTGAGGAGAGAAGCAAAGATTTACAAGTAGATGGAAGGAGGACAGGATCAAAGGAAAGATCTCGTGAATCAGCAGTAAGTGCTTAAGGGATGGGAAGTTCTACAAGGCCAGCAGTAGCTAACTACGGGACATGTTTTATTGACTACAAATAACAGTATAACTTGTTTAGAACCTGCAATGGGAATTAGTTGAGGGAAAAGTTGTATGTCAGGAAAGGTCCAAATTATAGAGCAGGAGGGCAAAATGGTCTATAGAGGGCCTTTCTTATGTAGTGAAGACTAGCTAAGTTATGTAATGCTTATTCTCTGTCAGGCACTATTCTTAATAGGCTTGTCTCATGGGTGCTGACTCTTAATCTGCGACAACTCTATGAGGTATATGCTGTCATTACACACATTCCCTAGATGAAACACAGAGAGGGTAAGGGTATCACCAGTGTTACACAGGTACTTATTAGTCCAGGCCATGTGGCTCTAGAACCCATGCTTTTCACGTACACTGAGACAACAGGACTTGCATATGACACAGTGAGTGAGGTAGAAGGCCGTGGGACAAAATAGGCAAAAAAATCGAGGTTATAATTGCAGCTGGAAAGTAGAGCCAGACAGGAGACAGCTGAGAAAAAAGGTGGTGGCATGCTTAATTGGGGTTGAGAGGAAGGCAGACAGGACACAGGAAAGGCACTCTAGGCCAGACGTGAAGGCACCTAATGAGATGTTTGTGCTTTGGCCACAGTGCCTACCCGTGACCCCAGGCATCTCCAAGTATGATTTTTCTGGGCTTGACAGCAGACCCAGATATGCCTGGGCAGGAATCCAGCTTAGGGAGATACCATATCTGACTGAACAGTGGCTAATGGACAGGCTCTCCTCTCCTCCTTGCAGACATTGACCAGCTCATCACCATCAGTGGCATGGTAATCAGGACATCCCAGCTGATTCCAGAGATGCAGGAGGCCTTCTTCCAGTGCCAGGTGTGCGCCCACACAGCCCAGGTGGAAATTGACCGCGGCCGCATCGCTGAGCCCTGCGTGTGTGAGCGCTGCCACACCACCCACAGCATGGCACTGATCCACAACCGCTCTATGTTCTCCGACAAACAGATGGTGTGTAGCCTTCCTCAGTGCTCTAGGTTTCCTCCCCTTTAGCATGTTTTGCCTTTGTTTTGCCTCAACCTGGATCCACAAAATCCAAATACTACTTGTCTACTCATGAAACCTTAAAACCTTGCTTCCTAAATGGTATTCAGCTACTGCATTCCTTCTCTGACAGTGTAGATTTTGTTATAGGGTTGTGGGCATCTGGATACTTGGAGCTCACTTAAGGCTTCCCCCTTGGGAACACAGTGTCCCTATTTTATTGCCAGTGAACATCAGTTCATTATTATATACTTCACATTCTTATGCCTTAAAATACTTCCTAAAAAGAAATAGAATGCATTCTTCCACCTGTACACATCTTAAACTTAACGATATTAACAAACAACCCCTTTTCATTTATTAAGTTAAATTTAACTTGAGATGTTTTAATGGGAAATATTTAATATAAGCTTTTTTTAGTACTTCAGATAAGTACATACAACATTTGAAGATCAGTAAAAATAATTTGGTTAAATTCTGGCATTTTGCAACTCTTACACTAGTAAAAAATGGGTTGAAGAATTTCTCTGAAGTTTTTTTCACTGATTTTATTGTATAGGAAGTCTGACCTTTTTACTCTTTAATCGTGGAATTCTTAAGATGAATATTAAAATGACATAAGTGGGGAAAGGCAGGAAAATTATTTACTGTGATTGTAATGGTGTAGAAGTATGCACAAGGACAGACTTAAGCTTTATTTTGTTTCAGTGGTTAAACAATTTTAATGTTAAATAGAATGTATTCAAAATACTATAAAAGGTAATTTCCCTTCTTGGGAATGAGAAAAGAAATATTAGCAAATGTGAAAAATAATTACTAACCAAACTACTAAAAATTAAATTAAGATGTAAATTTTCATCTAATATTAACACAAATTATTGCAGCAAATGTAGCTCAACTCACACCAGGATGGTGCCAGGAGCTGGAGATAACAAAGGTAGAACCACTGTTCCCAAAGAGCTTTAGTGTAGTATTCTTAGAATGCTTCAAAGACTCCTGAACAAACTTAGAATAAAAGCTATTGCCTTAGTCTGCAAGAGTACATGGCCCATCATCACGCACACCACACCTTCGTATCCACAGACCTCGCCGATGACATTGTCTCAACTATTTCCTTAATCCTAGATCACTAGCCAAGCTCAAGCCTGCCGCAGGGCCTTGGAACTTAACTGTTCTTTACATTGAGAACACATACTTCCTCCCTGACAATCTTAAAGCTCTGCCCAGAGGTCACCTGATTTGTGAAAGACCTTCCCTAACTTTGCTTTATGGAAAGCATCTCCATCCCCACTGCCTGTGCTCCTTACTCTTCTGCCTCCTCCATTTGTTACTGTCAAATCTGTTAATTGCTCACTTGTGTGTTTGTTTATTGTCTCCCCTCTCCATTCTGAGGGAAAAGACTTCGTTCACTACAGAGTCTGCCACACCTAGAACAGTGCTCAACAGAGGCGGTTAGATGAGTGCATATAATTAGGTAAACTGGCAAGTATATTTGTGAGGTGCATGCAGTGACTAGGAGAGATGTACAGAAGTGCTTAACCCTGAACCCTAAAAAGTACTTTCCACCCAAGAAATCTGCTAGACATAACGTTTAAAAAAATAATTAGAAATGTAGACAAACGTTCATCCAAAAGATAACCACTGTAGTCTTAAAATGGCAAAAGATAGTTACTTAAATCGTCACCCCCTTCTCCCTCAAGTAGGGAAATGTTTAAATAAACATAACATCCTTACAAAAAGTGTTTTCATGTCACATTATAAGCTTTTTAAAAAACTTAGCTATCTGGAGCGTAAAACAAAAACAATGTTTTAAAAGGTAAAGATGCTAGGCATCAGAAATGGTTCTAGGTGGTACAGAGACTTGTGGGTTTTGTCTCCATTATATTTCATTACCTGAGTTTTGTTTTCTCTGCTTTAAGATCAAACTTCAGGAATCTCCTGAAGATATGCCTGCCGGGCAGACACCTCATACTGTCATCCTTTTTGCTCACAATGATCTTGTTGACAAGGTTCAACCTGGGGACAGGGTGAACGTTACAGGTAAGAATGCAAGTTGTATTAAAGAGATAAGTCTGTCTTGCTTTTAATGATAGTTTTTAGTCAGTCCTTTGACTTGCTCATGAATTCTTTGGCATGGGGCTTGGTCCTACCTCCTCCAGCTGTCATTCAGGTCTTGAGAAGATACGGTATACTGTTTTAATCACCTTTTTTTTTAAATCCTTACTTGAGGCCATGATTATTGATTTTAGGGAGAGGAAGAGAAAGGAAAACATCAATCGGTTGTCTCCAGTATGCACCCTGACTAGGAATCAAACCCACACCCTAGGTATGTGCCCTGACCGGAAATCGAACCTGCAGTCTTTTGATGTATGGGTGGATGTTCCACCTAACTGAGCCACCTGGCCAGGGCCAATCACTTTCATAAGCTAGCAGGACAGAATTTGCTTCATTTTTTTAAATTTAACTTTATTTTTTTAGAGAGAGGGGAAGAGAAGGAGAGAAACATTTTTTGTTTGCCTCTCATAGGCATCCCGACTGGGGACCGAACCTGCAACCTAGGCATGCGCCCTGACTGAGAATCAAACTGGCGTCCTTAGGCTTTGCGGGACAACCCTCAACCAACTAAGCCACACTGGTCAGGGCATTTGCTTCTTGGTATTGCAATATCCCAAAGCCATGAGCGTATCTTGACTTGATAGTGTTGGTATATTGAGAAGACAAGTCTAGTATTAACAGTTTTGAGCTGTGCCAGCAACTCCAGGAAGTAGTGCTCATCAAGTCTGAAATTTTAAGTAATTTTCTACTTCCCAAATGCACGGCTAAGGATTAAAATGTATTATAGGAAAGGACGAATCAGCACACCTTGCTTCCATACTGAGAGTTACATTATGGTGTTTTTAAAGATGAGGATGCAGATTCAGAGAAGCGTAGATTGCTGTAGCTAAGATTTTATAGTAATTCGTGACACTAGGACTCATGCTCTGTTGCTGCCAAGCGAGTCCTCTTTCCGCTGCACCACATGAATATGCCAGAATTTCATTTCGTGCTTCACAGCAGTGTGGGTACTTGGTTTCCCAGGAGTGGGGGTGGGGGAGAGTCATTGTTTGTGTTTATGGCACACATAATTCTTTATTTAGAGGGCAGTGTGTGAATTGCATCCACAGAGTGGCCTGGGCTCCTGGGGCAATCCATCTGTTCCATTCAGTGACTCAGCAATTCTCATCCTATGTCTTCCCCCAGTGTAAAGTTAAGTTGTTACTAGTGATCTTAAGTTGTAAAGTACATGTAGTAGTTAAAAAATTGAAAGAATGCGTCATCTTTAGTGAAAGAGATAGGCAGTCCTAGTCCTGCCACCCTACTGCTCTGAAACCCTTGATATTAAATTTTATTAATATATACTTTTATATTAATGAAAGTTCATTTATTAAACACCTGATAAAGCATTTAATCCAATATTTTAAATTGGAAATTGGAATTAATGTGATGATACATTTGAAAGTATTTGGGGGGAAGGGATTGTGGAAAGTGCTATTTACATGTAAAATGAGTATTATCAGTGCTGTTGTGTGAAGATGAATCTTTATAGGCATCAGTAAAGGTAACTAAGCTGCTTTAAACATAATAAACATAGTCATCCATTCATAGTCTGTCTTGGCATGAAGAATAGTGTGTGTTCTAAGATTGTTTACATGTAAAATGATTTTTATATTTTAAAGAGAATTACATTGACCTGTTAAATAGACAAAGGACCACTGATCTCTGGCAGGAGGCTGTGAAAGCTGTGAGAGAAGATTAGGTATTTTCGCCTCAAAAAACAGCAAGAAACTGAGTTGTCCAGGGTTCAAGGGTTCTTTGAAATTTAAAAAGATAAACATCGGACACATCAATTTAGGTACCTTTTGTTCTTAGAGAATGTATAAGTTAGTGTGGTTGAAGGGTTGATTGTTCATCTGCTTCTTTTAATATTCTTAAGTTGTGTTCTTTAGAAAGCAGGGTCTGGCATGGCTCTTCACTTAGAAATATCTCAAGTTATGAACAAAATAGTCACTTTTCCTATATCATATCTTCACCTTTGACTCAGTAGGTTGTCTTATTGTGTGTGAAATAATTTATGAGTGATTTTAAAAGACTTGAGCTTTTAGGATTTTCTTTCTTTCCAAGTTTTGGTTGAGGATTTTGGTAGTATTTTGTTTCAGTCAAATAATTATTAAGCAGATTCTGTACACTCAGCTTAAGGAAAGTGAAAATACTATTTTTGAAGTATGTTTGAACACAGCCATGAGCCACGCATTGTTCTAAAAGCAAAGTAATTTCATTTAAACCTCGGGAGTGGTTATGTACAGAGTGGTTATCCTCGTGTAGGTGCTTAAGGTCACAGAGCTAACAAGTAGTCACTGATGAACACATTTTTAGGTCTGCCTTTCTCAGACACCTGTGTTCTTTCCAACTTGCTCCTGTCACCTTCCGCAAAGAGCTTCACAGTGCAGTCCTGCGTCCTCCACCCTGGGGAGGTCCATGGAGGCAATGTGCTTGGAAGCTTACCTTCTCCAGTGCCAGCTGTCAGTTCTCAGCACTGCCTGTTGTCTGTGCTGGTTTACTGAACCCATTAGTGGAAAGTAAAAATGTGTCTCCTGTTTTGCCCGCAGGCATCTATAGAGCTGTACCTATTCGAGTCAATCCAAGAGTGAGTAATGTGAAGTCTGTCTACAAAACGCACATTGACGTCATTCATTATCGAAAAACCGATGCAAAACGTCTGCATGGCCTTGATGAAGAAGCAGAGCAGAAACTTTTTTCAGAGAAGCGTGTAGAATTGCTTAAGGAACTTTCCAGAAAACCAGACATTTATGAACGACTTGCTTCAGCCTTGGCACCAAGCATTTATGAACATGAAGATATAAAGAAGGTAATGATGGATTTTTAATTTATGGTTGGGGGTTGTAGTTCTTTGGGATCAAATAGTATAAACATCCATCTCCCCTTTCCCACCCCCACAGCTCCCACTGAAAAGGATAAGAGCTGCTGCCTGTTTGGCAGAGCAAGAAACTCACAGCCTGACTTGGTTATAGGTTGAGCAGAATCATAGCATAGTTGTCCATTTCTTTAACTCTATACCAAACTTACATGCTACTACATATGAGAAGAGGCACATAGCCAAAAGAGGCATTTACATGGCCACTGTTCTGGCATGATCGTGTGTGCTTATGTATAAATAGGTTAGTGATAACTTAAAATAGTGTCACGTACATTTTTATACTTTCATTTAAATTTCTTAATTGTAATTCATAGAGTAGAAAAGTACCTCTGACATTTAAACTGTATCTCAGTTACTCTACAGTAAATGAATGTTTAGACATGTTTCTTTGTTTAGGGAATCTTGCTTCAGCTCTTTGGTGGAACAAGAAAGGATTTTAGTCACACAGGAAGGGGCAAGTTTCGTGCGGAGATCAACATTTTGCTATGCGGTGACCCTGGGACCAGCAAGTCCCAGCTGCTGCAGTATGTGTATAACCTGGTCCCCAGGGGCCAGTACACATCCGGAAAGGGCTCCAGTGCAGTGGGTCTTACTGCATATGTAATGAAAGACCCTGAGACAAGGCAGCTTGTCCTGCAGACTGGTGCCCTTGTCCTCAGTGACAATGGTATCTGCTGTATTGATGAGTTTGACAAGATGAATGAAAGTACAAGATCAGTATTGCATGAAGTCATGGAACAGCAGACTCTTTCTATTGCAAAGGTATGTCACGTTCTCTATCCATAAACATGGACATTATTAAAATGTGTAGACACTTGAAATAAAGCATCTGTGGAACTGTGCAGTGTTACCTTGGTTCTAAACTTTGAGAAACTGGTAAATACTTTTACTATTAGATTTCATCAAAATCTCTTGAGTATTTTTTACAGAATCTTTTATTTATTTTTGCTGTACTGACCCAGTAATGATTTGTCTTGTATCTCATGCAAGGGGTTTAGTTTCTGAGAAAGATACTGTTGTAGCATATACATTTATCTAAAACTCAGTCCTTTACATGAATCCAAGGACAGGATATTGTCCCAAGTGGAACTGCTGAAGTCACCTTTACAAGGTGACATAGCTCTAGGTGATGTTTGCAGACATGAGAGAAGCCATACCAGGCAAAGATGTTTCAAACAGTTCCCACCATCAAGGTGAGACTTCTAATTATACTGTTTTCTCTGATAGGCTGGGATTATTTGTCAGCTTAATGCACGCACCTCTATCCTGGCAGCAGCAAATCCTATCGAGTCCCAATGGAATCCTAAAAAAACTACCATTGAAAATATCCAGCTACCTCACACATTATTATCAAGGTATGAAAACATTTTTATATAATAGATGTTTGTTGTTTGCTTATTTGTAGAGTTTTCAGGGTGAGATTGAGAAAAGGGAATACTAATATTCAGCAACTGCTAATATCACAAACTTTAATGCAGAAGTTTTCAAATTTGGTTGGTCAGGGGTTTTCATGGCAAGGAGTTTATGTTTCCCTACTCAGCTGTGGGGAGTACCTTAACAGTCATATGTGTTTTGAAACAAATAGGACACTTCACCTTGACATCTAATTTAGAAGCTGCTCACTCACTACTCTTATCTGTCTTAAAGCTACTAGTTAGAATCGAGCACTATACTCTGTTCTACAGAGAATAGGTTCACATGGTAGATAAGGTTCTGAAAAGTTAAATTTGTTAAAGCAGAGTCATATAATCCACACTTTTGCTAAACCCGATACTCCCAAGTATTAATGTATTTCCTTAAGTTATTTTAGTTTTTAATTTACTTTTTAACCAAATACTTGTTCTTTCCCAAAACAGTTGCATATGTTTTTCATTCATATCTTCCACTCTTCAAAATTATAGTAACATTTCTCTCAGGGAAATCTTAATTCTTTGACTTAGCTATTTGATGACTCGGTATTTTCTGGGCAGACCTAAGGGCCAGGAGAACAGTCATCTGCTGGGGACATAACAGGGTGATGAACTGGATTGATTTGAAGGCTCTGTAGGCAACCTGGACAGAAGACACTTGGGTAGAATCCTCAGCAGCCCTGACTAAATGCATGTTCACTGTACATGCTTAGGTGACCCAAGAGCAAATTTTATTTTATTTTATTTCATTTTTTATATTTTTATTTTTTATTTATGTATATATTTTTTATTATTTTTAGAAAGAGAAAAACATCGGTTTGTTGTTCCACTGTTGATGCATCTATTGGTCCATACTTGTATGTGCCCTGACCAGGGATTGAACCCACAATCTTAGCATATCAAGACAACACTCTAATCAACGGAGCCATGTGGCAGAGCCCCATGAGCAATTTTTAAATTATGCTTACAGGTGTGTTGGTGTCCCAACTAGGAAAACATTATTTTTACAATGTTTTCTCAGGTTTGATTTGATCTTCCTCATGCTGGACCCTCAGGATGAAGCCTATGACAGGCGTCTGGCTCACCACCTTGTCGCTCTTTACTACCAGAGTGAGGAGCAAGTGGAGGAGGAGTTCATGGACATGGCAGTGCTGAAGGACTACATTGCTTACGCTCACAGCACGGTCATGCCTCGGCTGAGCCAGGAAGCTAGCCAGGCTCTCATCGAGGTAACACGTGTCCATGTTTAAAGCCTGAAGAAATGTCTTGCTAAGCCTCTAGCCAAAAGCCATATTGCCCTCTTAAAGGAGTAATTTATTAAGAAAAATATACTATTACCTATAACTATTTTTTCTCCTCGATTGCAAAATGACTTTTCCAAATATAAAAAGGGAATGATTCATTTGTATAGGTTGTACATACACTTTTTACATTTAAATACTAAATATAGTGAATTTAGGATTGGAACATAGAAGCTAAACTAATAGGTGATGCTACTTGGTAACTTTGTAACTCTGGACAAGTCATCCAATTTCTCTGAGTTTCCATTTTCTTGTTTTCTAAAAAATAAATTGAATTAAAGTGTTTTATGTTCACTCTTCAGTATCCTCTTATGTGTTTAGCAGTGCGTGATGACACATACCAGGTTATTCAAATGTGATAGGAAGAGGATTTCGATGGGCTTTACGACCTAACAAAGCTCCCCAAAATGCTCAAATGAAAGTTGCAAATGATATGTAACTTTCCATTTGTATCATTCTTGAGGGTTGCTCAATAAGAAATAAAATTATGCCATCCATATATAAGTTTAATACAACTTACCTGTGTGACATCCCAATAATCCTTCGTGTGCCTTATTAATGGATCCTCAGTTGGATTATAAACCAGAGTCAGTGTCTGAGGAACTTTTTCAGATGAGCAGCTTTATTGTCCTCAGCTCTAATTCCAGCCTGCCTCTTACCCCAACACACATGTCCCCTGAGTCCTGGGCTTCACGCACCTTCACTGTCCATTCTGGTTTTCTATTCCATTCTATTCTATTCTGTTCTATTCTATTCATTTTATTTTATTTTTTATTTTATTTTAAATTTTTTAAAATTTTTTTTTAAACCACAGCATTCTTTCATCTGTGTGCTTGGCAGTGGTCTTTGTTATGTTTTAAAGATTTTATTTATTTTATTTTTAGACGGGGGAAGGGAGGAATTAAAGAGAGGGAGAGAAACATCAGTGTGCTGTTGCCTCTCGTGTGCCCCCTACTGGGGACCTGGCCAGCAACCCAGGCATGTGCCCTGTTCGGGGAATCGAACCAGCTACCCTTGTGGTTCATAGGGCAATGCCCAATTCACTGAGCTACACCAGCCAGGCCGTTTTTGTCCTTTAAAGCTGCATTCAGATACCACCTTCTTGGCTTTCAGGCACAAAGCTTGACCTCACATTTAATTCCCCTCAATACCTGCACATGGCAGCCAGGCAGAAGTTTCGTTTATTTTACGGAATCCTAAATGTTCAAGGTTCAACCATGAAACTAAGGCTATTGCTAACAAGGAATTTTGGGGTTTTTCCCTATCTGCATCAGGCTTATGTGGACATGAGAAAGATCGGCAGTAGCCGAGGAATGGTTTCTGCATACCCTCGACAGCTGGAATCTCTGATTCGCTTAGCAGAAGCCCATGCTAAAGTACGATTTTCAAACAAAGTTGAAGCAATTGATGTTGAAGAGGCAAAACGTTTGCATCGGGAGGCACTAAAGCAGTCTGCTACTGACCCCCGGACTGGCATTGTGGACATATCTATTCTTACTACAGGTTTGTTATTTGCATTAAACATAAAAGCACATGAAAATTATTTAATATATAGGTGATTTTTTTTTTTTTACATTGAGCCATTATCCCCTAACCTTTATGGAAATTTGAAACAGTTTACTTTCTTATAGAAGAAATATTTTCATTAATTTCTTTTAAATCAGGAATGAGTGCTACGTCTCGTAAACGGAAAGAAGAGTTAGCTGAAGCATTGAAAAAGCTTATTTTATCTAAAGGTAAAACACCAGCTCTAAAATACCAACAACTTTTTGAAGATATTCGTGGACAATCTGATATAGTAAGTGTTCATATGTATATTTTGTGTGAAATAGTTTTTTTTCTTAATACTGCTTTCAGTTTTTTTTCTTTTTTTTTTCTTTCATTTATTAAGTAGTAAATATTGATAACGATAATGAAGAAAAGTAAGGTCGCCCATATACCCATCATTAAGAAATAACCACGATTAAAATTTTTGTTGTAAATCCTTTTTATACCTTTTCTACTGTATGTTCACATGTGGTCTTTTCTTTGAAAAAATGAACATACTCAGTTATATGTATACTGTTTTGTAACTTACTGTTTCTTTTTTAATTAAAAAGTTAATATTATTAACATCATCTGTGAAGGTAGATTTCAAGACATTAATCATAATGGTTGGTAACATTCTTTTGCGTGCATATTTCATCATTTACTTAACCAGTTGTTGGACATTTAGGATATTTGCAGGTTTTTCTGTTATAAATAGTGGTACAAGCATATATTTTAATTTAATTAATAACTTGAATTTATTATATAAATTTGTTTTGGGGATGAAATACTCAGGTCCCCTTTCGTGAATAGGTAGAGTTGGTTAGGGAGCCAACCCTTTGTCTGCTCATAATGCTATTTATGTATTATTCATGGCTGCATTGGCACATGGGGGCAGAGTTGAGTAGTTACAATAGATGCCAAGCCTGTGGTATTTATCATCTGACCCTTTACAGGAAATGTTTGCCACTCCGGAGTTGGAACATAAGAAATATGTATAACCACCAAAAAAGAAAGACTGGTAGTTCTTTAACGTTGAAATTATTGTATCTCTATGACAGGCAAGAGAGTACTTGATATGTAAAATATTTGTTTATTTCCTCTTCCCCAAAGGCGATTACCAAAGATATGTTTGAAGAAGCATTGCGTGCCTTGGCCGATGATGACTTCTTGACAGTAACTGGAAAAACTGTTCGCTTACTCTGAAGTTCATGTGAGCAGTGCTGTGTGTTCTGCTTCTCTGCACCGTCATTTGGCTCCATAGACTTCTCTCACTTGGGTTTGATTTTTGTCATGAAATGTGTTTTTTCTTTTTTTTAACATTTTAAGTAAAATTACTCTGCCAATTTACATACAGTAGAGATTATTTTCTTGAAGTGACATTTCTTCTGCACCGAGACTTTACTCTGTATTTATATTCAGATAGCAGGATATCATTTTGAGAGGGAGAAACAGAGAAACATCAATCAATATCCTCTCATACATGCCCCAACTGGGGATCAAACCTGCAACCTAGGTATGTGCCCTGACCAAGAATTGAACCCGTAACCTTTTGGTGTATGGGATGATGCTCTAACCAACTGAGCCACCTGGCCAGGGCAGTATATCAGTCTTTTGAAGATAGCTGTCTAGGTCATGGTATTTGTGCTAGACATTCTAATGGCAATCATCCATATGCTTGATGTGTTTGTAGTATGACATAAGACTTTTAGCTAGTGCATATCCTTCCGAGTGAGATAATAAAGCATCATAGCCTTTCTTTTCTCCTGACAGCCCTCAAGTGTAATTCCTTCTAGTGGCTTGTTCTCGTGGCTATCATAAGATCAAAAATGGGTGGTTAAAAAGGATTAGGGCCTAGGTTAACTTTTGCTACTGTATCCTAATGTGTAAAACTTCGTCCTAAATAAATAATAGGTGAAATAATACTTGGTTATCTGGCATTATTTTTAATTAAGAAAAAAAGCTTTAATAACTACTACATTCATGGAAATTCATCATGGTAAGTACTTTATAAATCATTATGGAAAGTATAATATAATGAATTCCATTTTATTCAAAAATGATTTAATCCTAACAGTCATTATTATAAAACCATCATCATCTGAAATCTTGTCTCGAAATACTGCCATAATGAATACCATATTTGCCATGTATAACATGCACTTTTTTGCCCAAATTTTTTAGGGAAAAATAAGAATGTGCATTATACATGGGGCAGTGCTTATTTTAGGGAAAAATAAGAATGTGCATTATACATGGGGCAGTGATTTGCATTATACGTGGGAATTAGTATTGAAATGTGGGTGTGCATTATACACAGGAGTGCAGTATACACAGCAAAATATGATAACCTCTGAAACATTTAAGTTATTGTATCAAGAGTTTATAATTTAGAATCAAAGTTCATTAATAAACTACCCATAGAAAATGATACATCTTAATTGAATGCTTAAATAGCACTAAAATGTTAATATTGGAATCATAAGAGGTCATGTGACCAAACTTTCATTTTTATGAATCATCATTCTTCACTGGCCTTGACAGGATTATAAAAAACATTATTTTGGAGGAGGCAGTACTTAGATTGGGGTGTCACCAAGGGATAACAAGGCGGACAACCCAAGTAGCTTTGCTAATGAAGTTTCCTCAGTGAACTCATTGTATAGGAGATGCTTTTACATATAATCCTCAGCTACTCTGTAGGATCAGTTCCTTTTTATAGATGAAAGAGGCAAAAACTCTCATCTCTGGCCTGAAGACCAAAAAGCAAGAGATGAAGCTGAAATCGAAAGAACTATGCCTGCTCAGGCCATTGCTCAGGTGTTTGCCTCCGTTCATGCCTTTGGATACACTGCGTACGCTTCCAAAATCATGCAAAATCGTGTGGTGGGTGCTTTATAAATGTTCTGTTGAGTAGAGAAATCTTAATCTGTTGAACTGTGTTCTTATGACCACATGGTTTTCAGATTTGAAATGTTTTATTCACAGCTCTAGAGTTACTCAAAGATAACTGGCACATAGGTCATATTTGAGCTTGGTGCCAACAAGCTATGAATTGTACACATATTGAAATTACATATTATGTAGCGTTTTGTGAGGCTAAGTTACCTGAAAGTGATTATAAGACATCCTTTGGTGTCACAAAGAGAAAGAGCTCTCTTGAATTTTCCCCTAAATTGCATAATGGCCAAGGTCACCAAAATGACCTTTCTTTGCCCTTGCCAGTGTGGTTCAGTTGGAGCATCATCCCACGGCCTTTCAGTCATGGGTTTGATTCCCAGTCAGGGCACACACGCAGCCTCTGGGTTCGATCCCTAGTCTAGGCACCTACAGGAAACAACCAAGCAGTTCTCTCTCATGTCGATGTTTCTAAGAGCAATAGAAAAATGTCCCTTCTTTCACTATTATAAAACATAATTATATATAAGTAGCTGCCACTGGGTAGCTTGAAGTAGAGGTGTCTAAAGTTCTAGAGCTGATTTCTTCATACAATACAGTTTTGTAGAATTATGGAATTAGTGTAGGCAATAAAAGACAGGTTCTTCAAATTAAGTTCTTAGTCTGCAGTAATGGTTAGAATGTTGGAAGCAATGTATATGCACAGTACCTGAAACTGTTTAGTAGTACATACTCAAATACTTGTTCACTAAAATGTTTTCCCCCCTGAAGTTTATGCATTAGTAACATTTTTCTAAACCTTGTCATTCAGTTCCAAGATGGAAGTCATATACAACTACACATGAAGTGTATATATAGTTTGATTTTAAGGAAATTTTAGTTGAATGAAAATAATGTGGCTGTCCTGTTGCTGGCAGCTTCCATTGTAGTGAATCTAAGTAGGTTTACAGTTATGAGTACATGAAATACAGTTCATTATATTATTATTTCCCATATGAACAGCATAACCCTACTTTTGCCTCACCGTGTACTTGCAGAGAGTGTTGACTCCTATGAAGGGAGAGTTCAGGGTTTAAAAGTTCTCAGAGGGCATTCTTGAAATCTGAAACCTCGGGATGTAAAGTGAAAGAATAGGAGGATGTGTTCAAATTGGAGTTCTCCCTAAATCGTGATGGATGTTCCCTTATACGGTGTGCCCCGTGACTCAGTGGGAGCATACCACATCCCTTAGGAGTGCTGGGCAGGAAAGATGGAGAACCACAGCCTTGGGCTGAAGAGCATCTTCCTCATTTGTATAAGGTGGCTTATGGTGTGAAGACTGAAAGCAGAGATGTTGGCTGCCCAGGCTCAAATCCTGGCTCACCATTTACTCTCAATATGGTGAGTGCTCAATATTGCTACCATAAACAAAGAGAATGCGTTTTTCTTAGGACACTATAATTTCAGCTTCATTCTTGTGTGTGTGTGTGTGTGTGTGTGTGTGTGTGTGTGTGTGTGTGTGTGTGTATTTAAAGATTTTATTTATTTTTAGAGAGGGAGGGAGGGAGAAAGAGGGAAACATCAATGTGTGGTTGCCTCTGACAGGCCCCCCACCGGGGATCTGGCCCGTAACCCAGGCAGGTGCCCTGACTGGGAATCGAACCCATGACCGTTTGGTTTGCAGGCTGGTACTCAATCCACTGAGCCACTCCAACCAGGGCCTATGAGTATATCTTTTTAAAACACTAATATAATTCCATTTGAACTTTTCCCTCTGACTTTGACCTGAAAGATACACAAACTTGCTAATAAGAATGGCTTTATTTGATTTACACGAATATGTACCATTCTCTTTCCCATATCCATCATAAATGTAACCAGCTCAATGTATAGGAGTAAAAAATTATCAAGAAAAATGAAGAACCTGAGAATTTAATAACTCACTCTTAGTACACAGGTTAGGAAATATTAACTTAAAGACAGTGCTGTTATTTATTAAATCTAAGGTAATTTCTTAAAATACCTCAGTAATTCAATTTTTAAAACTTTGAAATACATTTTAGACTTACAAAGTTTTAAGATAATCTCACACCTTCACTCAAATTCCTTTAATGTTAACATTTTCTAAAATCTGGCTTTTATCATATATTTTAATTATTTGAGAGTAAGTTAGACAGAATGCGTCTTTACTACTAAATACTGTGTGTATACTAAAAGCAACATTTATACAATCAGAACCATTTCATAACAATAAAAAATTCTATTACCTAATCTACAGACATTCAAATCTCATCAATTGCCTCAATAATGTTCTCAGCAAAATATATGTATTTCTGTTTCCGGGTCACAAGCTGCATTTAGATATGTGTCTCTAGTCTCCTTCAATCTGGAACTTTCCTCAGCCTTTTCTCATTTTTCATGACCTTAACATTTTTAAAAGGGCACAGGCCAGCCAGTTCTTTTGTGAAATATCCCTCCACTTGGATTTGTCTGATGTCTTTATGATTAGATTCTAGATATCCGTTCTTGGCAGGAATACAATAATGCTGTGTCCTCAGTGCATCATAGGAGGATCAGTAAACATGACCCTTTACTGATGAGCTGAACCTCGATCACCTGTGAAAAGTGGCGTCTGTCAGGTTTCTTAATTTTAAATTACTACTTTTCCCTTTGTAATTTTAAGTATCTTGTTGGGGAGATAGTCTGGAGCTATATAAACATTCTATTTCTTATCACATTTTGACAGTGAGCTGCACACGATTCCACATACCCCTAAACATTAAAATTGGTCTTTTGAAATAAAATAGTATGACTCCAATTTGGCAATGCCATACAAATTGGCACCACAGTTCTTAAAACCTTTCAAAAGTTGCCAACTCTAATTAAAATAAAATAGAAACTTGTCATTTCATAATTAGGTCACTACAGGATCTTACCTCTATGTGCTTCAGAAATCCCATGATTCAAGACATTCCAGTCACGCTAGATTGTGTGTACGTGTGTGTGTGTGTGTGTGTCCAAATTGACCCTATGCCTAAGGCCTGTACCAGACACCATTGACCTTCCCTCCCAAAGGCCAACTTCCACTAGACCAGGCTGCAAGCCCCAGACTCCAGGCCTCACCCTCAGCTGGAAGAGCTCTGTGTGAACTTCTTCAGGGATTCAAACAACTTCTGTGCGATCCTTTACTGAGCGAGCCCTTCTGTAACTGCTCTAAAGAATAAAGCGAGTAGCTACCCCCATTGTTCTTCATTACATCACACTGTTTTCAGCACGTAATCGTGGTCAGAAATTATACATTTATTTGTTTAATAAATAACAGACTGTTGCACAATCATGGAGACTTCCAGTCAAGATGGCAGCATAGGTAAACATGGCTCTCCTCACACAACCACAATTTCAAAATTACGACTAAAATATAGAACAATCGAGGGATTCAGAAGATGATGACCGAATAGATGGAAGTTGAGCCCACTTACTTGTGCCCCCAGCATGGATTTTCAGCTGATCTTCTGAAAAGTGACCTGAACAATCAACGGAATCTCAGCTGATGAATTTTTGAAACGAAGGGGTACAGAGGATGCTTTGCACCATCCAATAAGAGATTGTATAAGTTGTCAGGGAAATGCTGTGTGTGAGGCACCTGCAGCAGAGGAGGGAACAGGCAGAAAGTGCAGCGTAGAGTCTCCTTCCCTTCCTGAAGTGAGACCTTGGTCCCACACAGGGAAACCACCAACCTCCTGTCTCTCTGACAGGAGAGACTTGGAAAGATATACAAAGTCTGGGAGACTTAGGTTGCACACATATAGCATGTCCACAACTGCAGTATGCCAACCAGGGGAGTTCCGCAGAGAAACCCTATCTCCTAAAACTGTCAGAAGCACTGGCAGGCTGTGGACAGCCCCGAACAAGAGAAATTTTGTGCTTTTTAGGGAGGTGGAGTACGCAAAGAACCTGTCCAGGTGCTGCAGTCAGGGGTGGGGGGGATGGCCACATAGAGACTCTTTCAAAAGAGGAGCCGAGGTGAGACACGACAGGGACCGTAAGATCACACATGCGCATATAAAGCAATTCAACCAGCAAAGAGACCAGAGTGAAAGCTCAGTTTGATCCCGCGGAGTTCAGTTGCACGGGAAGAACAGAAATTCTCATGCTGAGGGAACTGTGGGACACGGCCCAGCATGGCCGTTGAGCAGAGGTCTGTGCAGAGTGGACGGTTCGAGCCTGAGTCTCCTGCAAGAGCAGTAGGCTGGGGACTTGACGGCCAGGTGCTGAAATCCAGACATTCATTGCAGCCAATCAGGTCCTCTCGCAGGCAAGTGTGCCCAATCCCCAACTGACAGCAGGCTCTGCACATCAGTGAGGCCAGGCTCAGGAACCCCTGCTTGGTGCATGTCCACAGGGGAAAGGAGAAGCTCTGAAAGGCCCTTTCTGAACTTCTATTAGACACTATGAGCTATGTTGGGTCCTCAGGCCTTATCCACAGAAACCAGCAGAGCAGAGAGATTAGAGACAGCCGCAGCAAGGGGTGTTCAGGGCCCCACCTAGCCTCGGTGCTGCCATCAGTGCCAAGCAGGAAAGAGCTGCACCTTTTACAGAGATTGACCCCTCACATGAAAATGGACAGCTAATTCACCAGAAACTATACGTTATTGGAAATAACCTGGGACAGGCCAAGATCTGTGGTGGGGGTGGGGTGGGGAAACACTCCCACCATCTTCCCTGAAGACTTACCAATGCTCCCCAGAAGTGACCCAGGAATTTCACCCTCCCGACTACACCAGAGGCCCCCTGTGAAGGCAGTTGGAGGTGGTACTGACAGTGCTCTTGGACATTAAATGAACCACTCATGAGTCTTGTGCTGTCGGAAAACCCACAGGGCAGAACAGTGGGAACCAGCCAAGCCTGAAAGATGCAGCCACAGACTGTGAATTGCTTGTAGTCTTGAACAGGCTGCCTAGGGCTAGACTAGGACACCATCTGACATAACCAAGGGTGGATCCAGAAAGAGAAGACAATGGCAAACACTAGACTGCTGAGACAAATTCCACCATGATCTTCTTCATTATTTCGTTATTTTTTCTCCTTCATAGCGTTGTAAATGTAATTTTTTTCTTTTTCTTCAAGCTTGTTTCTATTACATCACTATGTTTTTATTGTAGTTTATTTCAGATCTCATATTTTACTTTCCCTTCTCTTATTCCATCTTATCTTCTTCTTTCCTCTTCTTATTTTTGTTTTAATTCTTATTATTTCCCTTTCTATGATTTGTTTCTATTTCCACTCTTACTATTTCTCCACCCTCCAGCCTCTCAACACCATTTTTCTTGCCATTAGTCATGTCACATTCTTTTTCCATTTATTATACTATCCTTATTCTCTCTCCACTTTCATTAATCTTTTCTTATTGATTGTTCACATGGTGGTGGTTGCTGCATTTCTTCAATTTTATCCCGAGATGCTCGCTATTTTTGTATCTCAAATCTCAAATTTCACTGTTCCCCTCTCCTACTCCATTTTGCCTTCCTCCTGCCCTTTCTTTTTTTCATTTTAAATTTCATTTTTCCTCTTTCTTAGTCTGGTTTTTATTCCTCACACTTATTTCTTCTTTATCCTCTAAAATCACTTTTCCTTCCTTTAGACATATCATAATCATTTTTTCTTTCTTTTTTTCCTTCTTAACCCATTTCTACCTGTGTTAATCTTTGCTTATTGGTCATTAATATTCCTATGGTGGATGTTTTTCTTAAATTTTGTTCCTAGTATTTCACTATTTTAATTTTTTTAAACCTCGCATTATACCCTTTCCTTTTCTTACTCCATTTTGCCTTCTTCCCTCCCTTTTTAATTTATGATGTAAATGTTCTTTTCTTTCTTTCTTTGCCTTGTTTCTACCCTTATTCTTATTATTTCTCCTCCCTCTAGCTTCTCATAATCATTTAAAAAATATTTTATTTTATTTTTTATTGTTCAAGTACAGTTGTCTCCACTTTCCCCCTACCAAGCTCCCCAGTCCCACCCCCCCCATGTCCCACCCTCAAACCTACCCCCCTTTGGATTTGTTCATGGGTCCTTTAAACATGTTCCTTGATGACCCTTCCCTTTCTTTCTTGTGTTACCCCCCTCCACCCTATGCTCTGGTTACTGTCAGTTTGTTCTTTATTTCAATGTCTCTGGTTATATTTTGCTTGCTTGTTTGTTGATTAGGTTCCACTTACAGGTGAGATCATATGGTATTTGTCTTTCACTCACTGGCTTATTTCACTTAACATAATGCTCTCCAGGTCCATTCATGTTGTTGCAAAGAGTGGGAGCTCCTTCTTCCTTTCTGCTATGTAGGATTCTGTTCCGTAAATGTACCACAGTTTTTTGATCCACTCATTTACTGATGGGCACTTAAATTGCTTCCAGCACTTGGCTATTGTAAATGGTGCTGCTATGAACATTGGTGTGCATTCGTTCTCTTGAACTGGCTTTTCAGGATTCTTAGGTTATAGTCCCATCAATGGAATTGCTGGGTAAAAGGTAGTTCCATTTTTAGTTTTTTGAGAGAATTCCATATTGTTTTCCCCAGTGGCAACACCAGTCTGCATTCCCACCATCAGTGTACTAGGGTTCCCTTTTCTCCACAGCCTTACCAGCACTTACTGTTTGTTTATTTGGTTATGATGGCCATTCTGACTGGTGTGAAGTGGTATCTCATTGTGGTTTTAATTTGCATCTCTCTGATGGCTAGTGATGCTGAACATCCTTTCATATGTCTCTGAGCCCTCTGTATGTCCTCCTTGGAGTAGTGTCTGTTCAGGTCCTTTGACACTTTTTAATTGGATTGTTTGTCTTCCTGAAGTGGACTTGTGTGTCAAGATCAAACCCTTGTCCAAGGTATCATTGGCAAATATATTTTCCCATACAGTTAGTTCCCTTTTCATTTTGCTGATGTTTTCTTTAGCTGTTCGGAAGCTTTTTATTTTGATGGAGTTCCACCCATTTATTCTTCCCTTTATGTCTCTTGCTCTAGAGGACAGATCAGTGAAAATATTGCTGTGTGGAATATGTGAGGTTTTCCTGCCTATGTTCTCTCCTAGGACCTTTATGGTTTCATAAATTATATTTAAGCCTTTTATCCATCTTGAGTTTATTTTTGTGTATGGTGTAGTTGGTGGTCCAGATTCATTATTTTCCACGTAGCTGTCCAGATCTCACAACATCACTTGTTGAAGAGGCTATTTTTACTCCATTCTATGCTCCTGTCCCCTTTGTCGAATATTAATTGACCATGGAGGCATGGGTTTATTTCTGGGCTCTCTATTCTGTTGCATTGATCTATGTGTCTGTTCTTATGCTACTGCCAGACTATTTTGATTACAGTGGTCCTGTAATATAGTTTGATGTCACGTGTTGTGAACCCTCCTACTTTGTTCTTCTTTCTCAAAATTGCTGCAGGCACTTGGGGTCGTTTATGGTTCCATATAAATTTTTGAAATGTTTGTTCTATGTCTGTGAAAAACGTCTTTGGTATTTTGATAAGAATTTCTTTGAATCTATAAATTGCTTTGGGTAGTATGGACATTTTGATGATGTTAATTCTTCCAGTCCATGAACACGGTATATGCTTCCATTTATTTGTGTCTTCCTTAATTTCTTTTCTCAGTGTTGTGTAGTTTTCTGATACAGGTCTTTTACCTCCTTGGTTAGTTTTTATTTTAGATACTGTATTGTTCTTGTTGTTATATTAGGGTTTTTCTCCTAATTTCTGTTTCTGATATTTTGAAGTTGGTAATGCATTCAATTTCTGAATATTAACTTTGTATCTCACTGTTTTGCCAAAATCATTTATTAGGTCAAGTAGTTTTTTGGCGGAGTCTATAGGGTTTTCTTAGTACACTATTGTGTCATCTGCAAACAATGACAGTTTTACCTCCTCCTTTCCAATTTGGATGCCTTTTATTTCTTTTTCTTGTCTGATCACTGTGGCTAGGACTTCTAATACTATGCTGAATAGCAGACATCCTTGTCTTATTCCTGATCTCAGTAGGAAAGCTTTTAGTTTTTCTCATTGAGTATGATGTTGGCTGTAGGTTTCTCCTATACGGACTTTGTGATGATGTATGCTCCCTCTACTCTGACTTTTTAAATTTTTTATCACAAATGGGTGTTGTACCTTATCAAATGCTTTTCTGTATCTATTGATATGATCATGTGATTTTTGTCCTTCCTTTTGCTTATGTGATGTCTTACTTTTATTGATTTGCAAATATTGTACCATCCTTGCATCCCTGGGATGAATCCTACTTGATCATGGTGTATGATCCTTTTGATGTATTGCTGGTTGCAGTTTGCTAATATTTTTTTGAGGATTTTATCATCTATGTTCATCAGTGACACTGGTCTGTAGTTTTCTTTGTTTGTTATGTCTTTATCTGGTTTTGGGATTAGAATGATGCTACCCTCATAAAAAGAGTTAGGGAGTCTTTCCCCTTCTTGCACTTTTGGAATAGTCTGAGAAGGACAGGGGTTAGCTCGTCCATAAATGCTTTGTACAAGCATTTGATGAAACCATCTGGTCCAGAGCTTTTGTGTGCTGGGAGTTTTCTGATTATTGCTTCAATCTCACTAGCTGTTATTGGTCTGTTCAGGTTTTCTGCTTCTTGATTCAGTTTTGGAAGATTATATGTTTCTAGAAATTTGTCCACTTCATCCAGGTTTTCAAATTTCTTGGCATATAGTTATTTGTAGTAATTTCTTACAATCCTTTGTATTTCTGAGGTGTCAGTTATAATCTCTCCTCTTTGATTTCTGATTTCATTTATTTGGGTCCTCTCTCTTTTTTTCTTGATGAGTCTAGTTAAAGGCTTGTTGATTTTATTTATCTTTTTAAAGAACCAGCTCCTGGATTTATTGATCCTTTGAATTGTTCTTTTAGTCTCTATATCATTTCATTCTGTTCTGATCTTGGTTATTTCCTTCCTTCTGCTTGTTCTGAGATTTTTTTATTGTTGTTCCTCCAGTTCTTGTAGTTGTAGGGTTAGGTTGTTTTTTTGAAATGTTTCTATAATTTGAGGTAGGCCTAAATTTCTATGAACTTCCCTCTCAGGACTGCCTTCACTGTGTCCCATAGGTTTTGGACTGTTTTTGAGTTTTTTCCTTGAGGTTTGTTTCTAGCACTTGTGGCCTGAGAAAATGCTTGATATAATATCAATTTTCTTGAATTCGTTGAGGATTGTTTTGTGTCCTATCACATGGTCTATCTCTGAAAACATTCCATGCACATTTGACAAGAATGTGTATTTTGCTTCTTTGGGATTAAAGTTTCTATGTATATATCAGTTAAGTCCATTTGATTTAGGACATTTTTCAGTGTCACAATATCCTGGCTGATATTATGTTTGGAAGATCTATTCATTATTGACAGTGGGGTGTTAAAATCCATTACTATAAGTGTGTCACTGTCCTTTATGGCCTTTGTTTTGAAGTCTATTTTTTCTGATATAAGTGTTGCTACCTTGGCTTCTTTTTCCTGTCCATTTGCTTGGAATATATTTTTCCTACCCTTCACTTTCAGTCTGTGTAGGGCTGTTGTCCTGAGGTGGGTCTCTTGTAGGCAGCATATGTGTGGATCATGTTTTCTTATCCATTCAGCTACCTTATGTCTTCTGATTGGAGCATTTAATCCATTTACATTTAAGGTTACTATTGATACATACTTATTCATTCCCATTTCCCCTCTTTGTACCCATGTTCCTCCCTCTCTCCCTCTTTTTCTTCACCTTCTTAAAGCAGTCCTTTTATCATCTCTTGCAATGCTGGTTTGGTGAAGGTGTATTCTTTAGCCTTCTTTTGTCTGGGAAACTCCTGATTTCACCATCCATTTTAATTGAGATCTTTGCTTTGGTAGAGTAGTCTTGGTTGCAGGTGTTTGCTTTTCATTACTCAGAATATGTCTTGCCATTCCCTTCTGGCTTATAGTGCTTCTGTTAAGAATTCAGCTGCTAGCCTCATTGGAGCTCCCTTGTATGTAACTTCCTCTATCTCCCTTTCTGCCTTTAAGATTCTCTCTTTGTCTTTAAAATTTGGCATTTTAATTATGATGTGTCTTGAAGTAGACCTCTTTGGTTTCATCTTGATTCAGACTCTCTGTGCTTTTTGAACTCGCATGGCTTTTCCTCTCTCAAGGGTAGGGTAGTTTTCTGACATTACTTTTCAAACAAGTTTTCTATCCCTTACTAATTCTCTTCTCCTTCTGGTATTCCTATGATTTGAGTGTGGTTGCATTTCATGTTGTCCTGCAGTTCCCTTAAGCTATCTTCATATTTTTTTAGTCTTTTTTCATGAGTTGCTCTACCTGGGTAGTTAGTTCTTTCTACCTTAACTTCCAGCTCACTAATTCAGTCCTCTGCTTCATCCAGTCTTCTTTAAATTTTAATTTAAAAAAATTAAAATTCCTTATAGTATATTTTTTATTTCAAATTTTGTATTCTTCCTGGTTCTTGTTTATAGTTGTTATTTCCTTTTTCATACTGTTGTAGTTCCCACGTAGTTCCTTGTAATTGTCAGTGAGTTTCTTGAGCATCCTTATGACCATTCTTTTGAATTCTATATCTGATAGTTTGCTTGCCTCCATTTCTTTAGCTGTTCTACCGGGGAATCTTCCATTCCTTTCAATTGTGAGTTCTTCCTTTGTCTCCCCATTTTAGGTGTCTCTTTTTGTCTGTTTCTGCAATTCCAGATGCTATGCTTTGCCACCTGTCTTCGTAGGGTGCACTCCTGTTGTGGGGGTTCAGTGGGACTCAGTGGTGTGGTCTCTTTGATTTCCTTGTCTGGAAGCTCTAGGGTTGCCCTTTCTTCCATTTGTGTGGGATCTCTTGTTGAACTTGGGCTTTACCTATTGGTAGCTTCTTTGTTGGTGGGCTCTTCCTTCCCACGTGTTTACTGGCATTCCCAACTCCCACCTTGTCTTGTATGCTGTTGTACAGGTATTGGATAACAAAGTGGTATTTCTAGACAATCAAACCTACACCAGCAAAAATAACCCCCCTACCACACCAGCAGTCTCAACCACAATTGAACTAAGGTTAATAAAGGTGAAGAGAGGTTGCAGGTGTTATAAAAGATAGGACAAAGGGAATATGAAATGACTAAAAGAGGGGATAAGGTTGTTGCATTGTTAGGGAAGAGAACTGATAAGAGTTGGCATAGAACCAAGGTGAAGAAAGGGAGAGAGCAAAATTTACAACATAAGTGAAACATGAAAGGGTGATGGAAACAATAGGATAAGAAAAAGGTGGAGTATACTATGAGGTTTAAGTAAAATTGAAATGATACTAGACCAATGGGAGCAAAATTTCATAAAAACCACAGCAGGGTCAAAAGCAATGACAGCTGAATGAGTTTAACAAAGGTGGACCAGGACTAAGGATATTGTACAAAAACAAAAAGTGAATATGAAATGCCCACAGTAAAGAAAAATTATTTTGAGAGGATGGGGGAAGCAAGCTAATAAGAGTGAGGAGTAAAGCCCTGGTTGAGGCGGGTGGGAAAGAAAGAAAAAAAAAGGGAGAGAGAAAACAATGAAATAAAATTCTCACTCAACTGATCAGGAGTGGGGGGAAGGCAAAATGGAGTAAGAAAACGGGAGAGTATTCTATGGGATTGAAAGTACAAACAAGTAGTGAACAATTAGGAGATCCTTTGGAGATATACAGCAATAACCATGATATTTTACTCAACTAGCCACTGTGTATGAAAAGTGAAAAAGAAATAAGACTCTTATTAGAAGGGAGAAAGAATGTGAGCTGAGTTATGAAAGAAGAGCATTTATGTGAGTTTAGATGGATGAGAAACTGAGAGTAAGGGATAGGAACATGATGTAGTGTGAGAGAAAGTAAAGTTAACAACAATAGTAATAATACTCAGGAAGATGGCGAAATGAATTAAGACCAGGGAAGGGTGCTGCATGGGATTAGAATAACAATGGTATGATAAGAATATATAATCTGAATAAAAAGAATAAAAAGTAAAAGACCAAGAGTAGCATGTTATTTGGAATATGAGTGAAGTGAAAGGAGAAAAATTAAAATGCAATATGGAAGAAAATAAACAAATTGAAAAATAAAAACAAACAAAACAAAACACCCCTCAAAAACCCTAAATATATAGAAAGATGAGAAATTTTTAAAAATAGGCAAGTTCTGAAGTTAAGCAAAGTGAACTTTGTCTCAGCTGTTGGTGTTCGCCTTCTGACTTCTTTCTGGATCTAGGGGTTTTCTCACAGCTCCAGGTCTTATTGTCTTACTCTTTTTTTTTTATTTTAAATAAAATTTACTTTTTATATTTTAAGTATATTTTATTGATTATGCAGTTGTCTCATTTCTTTTTCCCCTTTATTCCCCTCCACCCTGTGCCTCACTCCCACCAGCATTCCCCTTCCCCATCACCTTACTTCATGTCCATGGGTTGTACATATAAGTTCTTTGGCTTCTCTATTTCTTATACTATTTTTAACCTCCCCAAGTATGTCTATTTTGTACCTACCACTTATACTTCTTATTCCCTGTACCTTTTTCACCATTCTCCTTCCTCTCCCTCCCTGCTGATAACCCTCCATGTGATCTACATTTCTGTGATTCTGTTCTTGTTCTAATTGTTTGCTTAGTTTGTTTTTAGGTTCTGTTGTTGATAGTTGTGAGTTTGTTGTCATTTTGCTGTTCGTAATTTTGATCTTCTTTTTCTTAGAGAAGTCCCTTTAACATTTCATGTAATAAGGGCTTGGTGGTGATGAACTCCTTCAACTTTACCTTATCTGGGAAGCACTTTATCTGCCCTTCCATTCTAAATGACAGTTTTGCTGGACAGAGTAATTTTGGATGTAGGCCCTTGGCTTTCATGACTTTGAATACTTCTTTTTAGCCCTTTCTTGCCTGTAAGGTTTCTTTTGAAAAATCAGCTGATAGATTCATGGGAACTCCTTTGTAGGTAACTGTCTCCTTTTCTCTGGCTGCTTTTAAGATTCTCTCCTTGTCTTTAATCTTGGGTAGTATAATTATGATGTGCCTCAGTGTGTGCTTCCTTGGGTCCAACTTCTTTGGGACTCTCTGAGTTTCTTGGACTTCCTGGAAATCTATTTCCTTTGCCAGATTAGGGAAGTTCTCCTTCATTATTTGTTCAAGTAAATTTTCAATTTCTTGCTCTTCCTCTTCTCCTTCTGGCACGCATATGATTCAGATGTTGGCGCATTTCCAGTTGTCCCAGAGGTTCCTCAGCCTCTCCTCATTTATTTGAATTCTTTTTTCTTCATTCTGTTCTGGCTGAATGTTTATTTCTTCTTTCTGCTCCAAATTGTTGATCTGAGTCCTGGTTTCCTTTCCTTCACTGTTGGTTCCCTGTATATTTTGCTTTATTTCCCTTTGCTTAGCCTTCACTTTTTCCTCCATTTTGCAACCATACTCAATCATTTCTAGTGCATCCATTTTGAACTCTACATCTGTTAGGTTGGCTAGCTCTGCATCACTTAGTTCTATTTTTGGAGCTTTGATCTGTTCTTTTGTTTGGACCTTTTTTTTTTTTGTCTCAGAGTGCCTATTATGTTGTGAGGGGGGAGCCTTAGGTGTTCACCATGGTGGGGCCACCCATATAATTATGGCATTGTATGTGTCAGAGAGGTCTGAAAGGGAACACTTCTATTTGTTTGGCTCTTGGCTGGCTCTCAGTCACTTCCCCTGCTACTCACAAGCTAATTGGGCCCTCCTGGTGCTGATTCCCAACTGGGTGGGTTTTTGTATATTTTAGGACCCTGTGCGTCTCTCAAATGAACTCTCCTGTGAGACTGGCAGTTTCTCCCTCCACTGCAAACCCCACAGGTTTTGAAACTTTCTTTTACCGCACCTGAACCCTGGGTTGCAGGGTCTCTCTCATTCCCCCTTTGTTCCTCCTGGTTTATCTGCACGTAAATGTAGGACCACCTGGTCCACCAGCCACAGCCTTACCGTGCGTCCTCTCCGCCCTGGCTCCTGTTTCTGCCCCTCCTACCAGTCTGGATGAATGTTTCTTCTTTAAGTCCTTGGTTGTCAGACTTTCATACAGTTTGATTTTCTGGGGGTTCTGGTGGGTTTTTGCTTTTAAATTTGTTGTCGTCCTTCTTTTGATTGTGCAAGGAGACAAAGTGTATCTACCTAGGCCTCCATCTTGGCTGGAAGCCCTAAACCAGATGGTTTTCATTCAAAGCTAATACTAATCAAAATGGGAAATGCACTGTCCCTTAGAGCCAGAGTATAAACAAGAGAAGGACTGCATATGATGATTCAGCCACAGGTTTGTTCGGTTTACGTGATGAAACTTTATTTTACACAGCATGTTTCTTTTGAAATACTCACCAGATGGCATTCTAGGTTTTTGTTTCTGCTTAAAATTTTTGACATGTTGGTCTTAATTTTAATTATAGATTGTTTCAGAGTGTCAGTGAACTACAGACCTTCCAGGAGGACTACAAATGTTTACCTTGTTTACATACAATTCTGTTCCAGTGGAACTGAGGCAGGATAGTGAGAAGCTTGGAAAATTCCTGGGCAAGTGGAATGGAGAAATTGAGACAAGAATATTAAACAAGGCCAAACAACTTGAGCAACTTACAGCCAGCTAGCAAATCATAAGACTTTCTTTTCCCTAACCAAGGACACTTGGGAGCAAATGATTTGTACTTCTCCTCCCTAAACGTAGAATGCATAGCTTAAAACCCTGGTCAGGGAGAGCAGGAACACAGATCCAATTAATGCCACTTGTGTCACCTAAACCCAAGGATGAATGTTGTTAGGGAAACAAATAACAAAAACCTGATTAAAGCCAGACAGACCCAAGGTAAATGTAAAGCTGTAAAGCAGACGAAAGAATAATCCCAAACTCCTCTGTGTACTCAGCACATTAAAAACGCACCAGGAAAGCTAGTAAATATATCACCGAACCCCTCCAGTAAGATTCTCACCTGCAGAGAGAGAGAAAAACCCTCTAGACAAGGCTGCGTCATGGGTTCCCTCTAGAGCACTCCCGTGCCTCTTCTCAGGCCTGAACCTTTTACTTCCTCCTAAGCTGGAAGGGTACCCGTTGACATTTGCAACCAGGGCAGCAGCTGGCAGTGGCAGCTCCTCCTGGGCTTGCCTCTCGGTCCTGTCTCTGACTTTCCAGTGAATAAAAGGCAGTCCCGCCTTGGCTCACTTCTTTTCTATAAAGTTCCTGGGCAACCAAAGCAGAGCACCACCTACGCTCTCTGCTGTTGCTCCCTGTGGCCTAAGTCCTCCCTTTGTTTCACTTTCCTCGGTTTTAACAAACACACTCTCCAAATCACCTGGACTTCTGTTGTGGAATCTTTTCTAAATAAAGTCAAGAACCCACACACTACAGGCTGGCCTGAGTCAAACCCATGCCAGATCCCCGCCCGTTCGCTAACGCAACCGTTGGCTAGTCCTAAATTGAATTCGACTGGTATGTTAAATTTTGGGCCCCACAAAGAAGAAAAATGAGTAAGTGCTTAGTAGAGGGAGTTCTTTTGAATTATTTTAGTTCCAACAAGAGAAATGCTCTTTCTATCCCTAGTGATGTTAAATATTGGTAAGAGCTACCGTCGTGGTTATTGTTGCTCAAATAGCAAATCAAAGTAAACATTGAGGGAAGTAGAATATAACCCAATAAGTAATGTTCTGCCTTTAATGAGACCATCTCAAGATATAAAATAGTGCTTGGGAAAGTTTAGAAAGTTATATTCATGACTGTAAGATTATTGTACTTTACAGACTCTCAAGTATAATAAATAGTCATATTTATCATCTAGTCACATATTAAATAGTCACATCTTGTAGTCATGTAATGTGTTGTTATAAATATATGATACTTAAAAAAACAAAAACGGAAAATACTCTAAGCAAAAGAGAAGAAATAGTCACTTCTACTAGTCCCGCTTGCTAGAGTTCACTAGAGTTAACATTTTGGTGTATATATTTCCAAATTTGATTTCTCCATTTTATCACTTTATATTTATTTCAGTATCATAAAATTTAAATCTGTTTTAGAAGTTATTTTAATAATGTATTATATAGTGAGCATTTTTCCATATCCAGCATTTATATGTATTTAATTATATTCAATGTATATGAGTACATAATATCTACACATATTTTTAATTAACAGCTTTATATTTCTCTTACAGTATTTCATTTAATGCAATATGTTTTATATAAACAACCTGGTATTATTGAAATTTATCATTTCTTGCTATTATAAATCTATTGTTGGGGTTTATTTCTCTTATTTATTTAGGATAATTGCTTAGAACTTCTCAGACAGCAAGATAAAACTCTCAAAAAGACGCCTCCATCCTGGCCTCAGGCGCTGCCACAGGCCTGGGTGGCCCGGCCAGGCCAGGGCAGGGCCTCTCGCTGGAGCAGGCGCCAGCCCCTGAGCAGGTCTCTCCTGCGGCTCTGCAGCGCTCCAACTCTGGA